>PVKE010001596.1:0-96803 GCA_004027555.1 Craseonycteris thonglongyai | reverse complement strand
TGTCAGTTGCTTGAGTTCTGGTTAATAAAGAGTCTATTGTGTTAGACATAGTGGTGGAGGTTGTCCATTCCAACCTGAGACCGTGACAGGAATCTGAACCCCAAATCCTCCTGGAATGTGCAGAGGCCCCTCCCTGGGCCGGAACTTGTCCCTTGGCTGTTTGTCCAGACCACCGTCATCTGCCTTCTCTGACACCTGCTTATAGTTCTTAGGTTCCCTGTTGCTTGGCTCAACCTCTCAGTTCTCATTCCCACCTCAGGCTCCTTTGCTCCGATGACCACTGTGGACAAATGTCTTGGCCTCAGCTCTTCTCTCCCTTGGCTCTGATTTAGGTTTCGCTTTCCAACTTGAGGCACTATAGCTGTGGTTCAAAGCCTTCTGGCCTCCTTGCAATGCTGAGGGTTGCAATCTCATCTGCTATGCTTGGTGTTCAGAGCCTAGAATGCAGCCTGACACAGATGCTCAGTAACTGTTTACTCTGCATGAATGGTGGGTGATCCATGGGAAGGTTGACAGAAAGAAAGCAGGAGGGTATTCCAGGTCTGGGTGGCCTACAGCATGTGCAAAGGAGCAGATGAGGAACAAGGAACGTATTATATTTGTGTCAAACACATTAAGCATAGTAACTTGAAATGCAACAGATGGACAAATGTAGGTGTTTAGATACTGGAATGTCTGGAAAGAGAAATTCTGAAAATGATGGCTTTGCAGTCCCATGTATTTAATTGGGTCTGCAAGTTTAAAAAACTTATATATATTTTTATTTGTGTCTAGTGAAGGCATAAGTACACACACACACACACACGCACACACATACACACACACACACACACACACACACAGACTCACTCAGCATGCTCCTTATTTTGTTCTTGTAAATTCTTTCTTTCAAAGCCAGTAATTCAAGATAGTTTCAACAGAGGGCAGAATTGTGTAAGAAGTTTAAATACCTTTCTCTGCCTGAAAATCACCCCCCAATACAAATGATAGCAGTATTTTTGAGCTATAGAAATACTCTTCTTTGACTCTCCGGTTTTTAACATTTATGTATTGAGATTATTTCAAACTGTGAGAGTTGTTTCTCATGCTTCAGTTTAAAATACTTGGCAACATGTGAACCTGAACAAAAGCAAAGTGCCAATCCCTTGAGAGAGAAACACTGGAACGTCGATGATGGGGGCTCCTTGTTCCTTTCCAAATATGCTTCAGGATTCTTTGCTTTTCTTTCCATTCTAGTGCTGGGATGCAGGCTTTTTGAGGTTACTGCCACTGACAAATGCCGATTGAGGCTCTTTATTGCAAGGCTTTTAAGCTTATGAGCAAGACCAGAGAAGCCAAAGAGTTGGTCTTGTCTGTTGAGAACATGTTAGTGCAGGTAATGTGGATAATAATTTTAAATCCTTCAAACATTATTCCTTTTGAATTACATAGTTTTAGATATTACTTACCTTTGTTCCTTTACTATTCAGTCCACCAATAGAGGAATCAGCTAATTAGGCTCATCAGTGAGAAAGCGATGATTTTAATTCATGCCCCAAACTGGATATTAATGACAAGAAGCAGTAAATAGATGGGAGTCATTTATATAATGAATGAATATTGGTATCATTTGGGGATAAAAAGGAATGTTTGTAAAGCAAAAAAAACAAACAAAAAAATGGAAATTGAATAGGGGATAGAAGTGAACTAAGAGAAGACTGGTTAAAAACCTGGCTATAATTTTCATAAAGATGCTGGAGGAGGTTGATGGATTATCTTGTCTCTATATTAATTTACTTTTCCTGAAATATGAACTTTGGCTTTGTGGAATGCAATGGAAGTTTCACTCAAAACATATAAGTATTAACTATGCTCAGGATGACATTTAATTGTCCTGTAAGAAAATTATAAAATTTCACTGATTTCAGTATTGTAGACCAAGGATAGCATAATTCAAGACAAAACTGTATATTTTATTTATTTATATTTAAAGATTTACTTCTATTGTTTGAGAGGAGAAAGAGAGAGAGAGAGAGAGAGAGAGAGAGAGAGAGAGAGAGAGAGAGAGAGAGAATGAATGGCAGAGGGCCCAGAGCAGTCTCTACAGTTGTACATCATTAGTTGTGACACGGTTTCATTCCACACAGGTGGATGTGGGGCCACACGGGGGGAACCCAACCGGGGTCCTCCTGCATGGGAGGTGAGAACATTTGCCCCACCGTCAGTTGTGCCACAGTTCAGCACAAGGGTTTGCACTGGCCGGGGCTGGGATTTGATCCTGGGACCTCACGGCTGCAAGGCAAATGTTCAACCTGTTGAGCTATCCCGGCGTCTCCAAAATTGTCTTTATTTTAAAGCAAACACCTTCAGATTTTCAAGAAACACTGCCTGTAACTCACTGACACACATCTCTGTAGAAGGAATCACATTGAAAGAGATTTATAAGATTCAATGTTTCAAGGCCCTTTATGGCAGAGGTGAGGTTTCTCTCCCAGTTTTTGTATCCTTCTTGGCATATTATAACCCACAGGTGCATCATCTATGTGACAAATGAATCAGTGAATCAATTTGAATTTGTAACTACTTCATGTCCTTAGAAGGTCATATGGAGAGGTGAACAGAATGTGGGCCGTTTTCACACTGACCCAGATTTAAAGTTCCTTGGCACTTACTGTTGTGTGACCTTGGCAAGAGTGTCAGCCTCTGACTTGGCGAGTCCTCATTGTTGGGGATTCTAATGTCTGTCTCCTGCGGCTGTTAGGGTTAAGCGAGAAGGGTGCAAGTGTGGCACATGGTGAGATCTTTAGAACTGGTAGCTATTTTGTTATCACTGTTGATGGGTTATAAAGTAAGCGAGGCCTAGGTGAGAAATAATGAGAGTTTGATTTAAGCTATTTCAACCACCCTTTCACCTTTCAGAGAGTAGTCTCCAGCAGTTCTCTGCTGTCTTCTTATGATTGTGGAATTTCGCCTGTACCAGATGGTTTCTCCCACAGGGTCCAGATTTTCATCACTGACGTGTCTGTCTGGAAGCACCAGTTATTTTATTAAGTATTGAGTGCCTGGTCTCAGCCATTCACTCATTTGTGTACTCAGCTCACCCTCATTGAGGGCGTTGCGTGGCCCGAGTACTGTGCCAGGGATTGGGGTGATAGCAGCCAGCAAGGTGGGCACAGCTTCTGTGCCCATGTAGCTCCCAGTCTAGCTGGTAGTCCCTGCCAGCATCAGCGATGAGGCAGGCCTTGTGAAATACATGGGTCGTGAAGGGGTAAGTAAGGCTGGCTCCCCAGGAGGCGTGCCAAAGCTCAGACATCCGAAATGAATTCCCCACTTCACAGCACTACCTTTGGATGCATCTATCTTATGATTCTTAAAATATTTTTGCAACAGTTCTTTGAGACTAGCCACCATAGAAACTCCTAAAAGAATGTTCTTTAGGCTCTGAAGGCACTTCCAAAAGAGAAGTTCTAGAACTATTTTGGGCAGTCACGACTTCTCTGAAATATGTGCCTAACATTCTTGAGGGGACAGATCTTGTGATCAATGACGTATACGTTCTGGAGTCACTGCTGTTATATCTTCAGCGTGGGGTGCTTTACAATTTTACTGCAGTGCTTTTCAACCAGGAGGCAGGTTTGTTCCCCAGGGAATAGTTGACAGTGCTGGAGACCGTTTTGGTTGTGACAGTTTGGTGGGGGTTGCTACTGACCAGCCCCCCACAGTGCACAGTTACCCTGCCCCAAATGTCAACGGTGTTTATTTAGGATGGGAAACCCTGCTGCAAATGGTATCTTGGTTCAAATCGTAGGTTCACTGCTCTCCCCTCTACTATTTCATAGTAAGTAGGTGCTTCAGGCCTCAGGAAAATCAAAGAATACCTTTGTGAAGGGGCCTCTGTTTATGCAGCAGAGGGTCACCTGTTAAAACAAACATACAGGTGATGCCTGGATAGCTCAGTGGTTGAGCGCTTGCCTCTCAGTTGCGAGGTTTGAGGTTTGATTCCTGACCTTGGCCCAAGGAACCCCATAGGCTGAACTGCGATGCAGCCAATAACTTACGGTATGGCTCAGTGGGGAAAATTCTCACCTCGCATTCTGGAGGCCTCCAGTTCGGTTCCCACCCCATGCAGCCCCACATCTACCTGTGTAGAATGAAACCATGTCACAACTAATGATGTAGAACTATGGAGACTGATACGCAGACCAGTATCTTCAGTATACAAGGCGACAGTGTTTATAGAGACTTTTGAATCAATTGCCCTAAATTTTTTTAGATTTCTTTTGTAGAGGAGGAAAAACTTTTCCTTGACTCTCTTAAGGTCTCTGGCTGGGCCTGAAAATTAAACTGAAAAGACAGACATTACCCCCCTTGTGTCACTGGACTCTGAGGCCAGAGATCTGGGCAGCTGGCTTTGGTGGGAAGTTTACCTTGGCTGCTTTTGTGAGAGGTCCAGGGCTTCTCAACTGCAGCTTCCAGACCAAGCAAGGTGTGTCAGTGATGGAAGGCCACCTTCATCACCAAAACTGCAGGTTCTCCCTCTGGGGTCCTGTAAGACTAGACTAACAAAAGACAAGACTAACAAGAGAAAATCAAGCTGAAGTTCCTTAGCATGTGCGTCAGGTGTGCATATGGGAGCACTCAATGATGAGTAACTCCAAGGGGTGGTTAGAATGTGGGGTCTCTATACCAAACTTAGCAGGGGCGAGGGAGGCAGCCTGAGGGCACTTACAGAAAAGCAAGTGATTTGGGGGAAGGTAAGTGGCCCTCAGTAAACTAGATGATATGTCTGTCTTCTGTCTGGGTGTGGTGTCAGTTTCTTTGTCCTGGAAGAGAAGGTTCTAGTTGCTCCTGGGGCGGGGTTTTATGACTCTTGAGTTTTTTGGAGAGGCTCTGGTTTTAGGCACAGAAGAGATTTCAGGAAGTCAGATGCCTTCAGCTCAAAAGAATTCTTCTGTCAGTGTGGCCTACTTTGGGGTGGCATGCCCAGATCCTCTTTACCCGACTTTGATGCAAATCGTCTATCTAAATGGAATGTGCTAAGTGGACTCCATAAAGTCAGACATAAGCCAGAGCCACATGCGGTTGGGAGTCCTCACCATCAGGTACTTTTAAAGAAGTCTTTGGTCCTCTGTGAAAGTGTAACCAAACATTAGTCATCCCAGCTTTCCTCTTTAAAGCCGGAATTATGTATTTTAGCACTGAGGAAAAAGAACTGTGGTATACACTGTATTTATTCAGCAAGTGTTTAAGTGCTTTATACATAGTAATGCATGATGGAGTTGTGAGGATGTATCATTGCCCCTGACTAGTTTGTAGATCTGGGGTGGTTGGGAAGAATCATTCACCCTATAAAGATAAATAAGCCTCCTGCCACATCTACCTTGGAGAACTCAGCAGGAACCTGCCCATGTGAACAGCAGCTCAATTGTAAGTCATTGCATCTGCTTTTGTGGCTTTGGCTTGGCATGTCGTGTGTGAAACTGCAGTCTGTTGCCTTTGTAGCTTGTCTCCCTTTGGTGTTCTGTGGAGATCTGCTCATCACTCTGAAGTGGCCCCCTAGGTCCCCAGGTGAGAATTTTATGAATGCCAAATGGCCTGTATTTTAATTCAGATCATTCGAAATTTTAATATATTTTTATTTATTTATTTTTATTTTTGACAGAGAGATACAGAGACAGAGACAGAGAGAGAACTGAACTGGGCGAGCTCCCAGTTCAGCACATGGTTCCACACGGGCCGGGGCCGGGACTCGATCCCTGGTGCCTGGGCTGCAAAGTGAGCGCCTAACCCACTGAGCCATTCTGGCTTCCCCCATCCGAAATTTTAATTTGATAACAATGTGTTGGTCTTTTCTGGATACAGTAATAGGCAAAGACAAGTATGTAGAAACTAGGACTGTCCTGAGTGTTCTGGGGGATACAAACACAAAGGATGATAACTGTTGCCTTCAGGGAGCGTCTTGTTTTGTTAGGAGACAAAACAAAAAACAAAACACAAAAACCTGTAATAAAAAATATAACACATGTACAGTTTAAAGCAATATTTGGTTAGTGGGACTGAACTGGGGTTTAGTTTTAACTCTGCCATAATCAGCCATGTGACCTTTGGCAAGTCACAACTGTTACAGATTCAAGTGCCCAGTGATTCAAAAGTTCAATATTCAAAATATCATAGAGTTTGGAATAAGGAAAGGTTTATTGATGGAGAAGGCATGAGAAGCACTTGCTTGAGAAGATGGAGGTCTCAGCGCTTCAGTAAATCCATCTTAAGAGAACCCTGAATTCACTTGTCTTTTATGTCAGTGGAAGGGAGGAGGGGTGGGGCAAGAGGTGGGTGTTGGGCCGATTGAGACCACCCGCAAGACAGACAACCACGACACAGAGAATTTGGTGGAATCAGACCCTCTTCTGCCAATTGGTGAGGGAGATTTTATTAGCAGATTCGAATCTGGGCTGCCACCCCGGTTTCATCCGGGAGCAACAAGCACTGACTTACACCAAGTTTTTCTTTTTATTCACAACTCAAACCAGGGGAGGGGAGGGTGCCGAGTGCGCAATTCTATTGGGTCCTGCAGGGTTCAAGCCTTGCGGTTGCACGCCTTAGCTAAGAGCAACAGCCTTCATCCTTGAACATTCTGTTATTCCCTGATAAGACATCCTATTGCTGAGCTGGCCCAGCTGCATTACTCCCTGATAAGACATCCTGTTGCTGAGCTGGCCCAGCTGCGTTGGTCAAGGCCTCAGTAATTTTCCACTGTCTTACATTGGGTAAGTACCATAGACAGCAGGGCTCTGACAGGGTCCCAAGAAGAGCGCAACATCTCTAACTCTCTTGTTCCTGGTGGGCCTGTTGACCCCCGCTGATTTGAGTCCTGTCTTGAGGCTCCTGTGAATCTTTGATGAAGTTATCCGTGTGTATGTATTTCCCCACCTCTTCTGGAGAGGCACCTTCGGACCAGGGGCTGTTTCTGCAAAATACTCAAGCCTCAAGCAGAATGCCTCTGCTTAATTGGCATATCTCTAGCAGGAGCTATTAGCCTGAAGACTGTGAGAGAAATGTAGGGTAGGATATATGACAGAGTCAGAGAAAGAGAGCTAATGTGTGTTTGTGTGTGTGTGTGGGGGGGGGGGGCAGTGGGATTTCACTCTGTTACACAACCTCTCCTGCCAGGTCTGTCTCTGGGCCTGTTTATAAATTAAGGGTGTTGAGTTCTTTGAGACTCTCTGCAGAGGTGATACTCCAGGCTTACATGATGATCAGCAGTGGGAGGTTTTTCAGGGAAAGTCTCTTGGGAGGGACCTTCAGGAAGAGGATGTGACTTGGCAGAGAAGGGCCACTTTTATGCAGGTCTCCGTTGCCTTCAGCTTAAACTAACCCGCACACCACAGAGACACATCTTGGGGTGACTCATTCTGAACCCCTGCCATCGTCATCACAAGAGATTTCTAATATGCTAAAATAGTATTGTGAATGCAGAGCACAAAGGAGCTTGAAGGACCCTTTTGAACACTTTTTCTATTTCTTTCCAATGTGTGTATTTTAACCTTTCAAACAGACTGTGAGCAAGGTCATGTGATTTATTCTTCCTGTCTTCTAAGCATCAGAACTGGTGCTAACTGTACACAAGTGCTCTGTCAATGCAGGAGGGTGAGAAAGTGGAGAAACAGGTTCTTCCTGGGTAGTCACACAATTTGCCTGGGTATTCAACAGAAGTGTTGGCCTTTGCTCCAGGATAACAACAGTGAAAGAAATGGCTTACATTGCACTTTAACCTATTGAAAACAATAATTAGTTGACTTCAGATTTCAGTTTGGAGTGTTAGGTTGACAATAATGATTGCTAGTCTGAAAGTTTTGGTACCTTCCGTGACATTATATTATTACATTTGATCAATCTGTAGAATAGAGTAATCTTCCAAGAGGTATGAAAACAGTGAACTTCCAGCAATGATAATTCAGGTTTTAATTATACTCATAACATTTTTATGTGTGATTATAGTAAGCACCGATTAAAAGGATGGATTTGTGAGAAGGTGCTATTATAAATCCTAAATTTTATTTCTTCTGATCACAGTTTTGTGAGGTACATACTCAGAAATTAAATCTCTTTCTGTTTCATAGCTCATCTCAACTTTGATCCAATTTCAAGAACAAACCTAATGAAACTTAATTATAGAGATTTTAGTATGCATTTTGACTATAAAAAGATGTTTTTTATTTATGCTCCAAGCTACTTCTGACACAGAGAGATCCTCTATTCCACTTCCCTGATAAGTGGTTTCACTCTGCCTGTTGAGAACCACTGCAGTGGGAGAAAAAAACAGAAATGTGCCTTTTTATATTCCATTATATCAAGCTGAGTGTTCTCTATGGAATTGTTTATTTTGGAGGAAGTGTGATAGATGATCACTATGTGACTTCCTTCTCCCAGGGCTTCTTAAAAAAAAGAACTGCCAACCATCTCAGTCAGATGTAGAAGGAAGAAATTAAACAAAGTCTCTAGAGGCTGACTTTTAGTGGTGTGAGCCAGTCCTGTTCTCATTTGATTTTAAAATGCTTGGCTCAGCCAGAACCCTCTTCTCTCTAGGTCCTTTAATCCAAAAAGTCTGGTAAGTGTTTCCATTCAAACAGCGTGGTGTTACTGAATTCTTACCAGCAGAAAAAGCTTCTCCAATTGAAATTCACAGGCAAATGCAAGCCATTTATGGTGATCAGTGGTTGAAGTGAGGACAGTAACCCAGGCCTTGGCTGGGAAGGTCGTGTTGACTGTTTTTTGGTCTGAACACTCTTCCATTTCGATATGTACTGAGTGAAAAATGTAAGCATCTGTGTATACAAGGTCAATTATAATGGAGGGGGGACACCATGTGACTATACAAAACCAGTCATATCCAGATATGCCTAATGTAACAAATAATATAGTGGAGGCACAATTTATCAGCCTGCCATGGTACCTTACAGGGTTATATAGACCTAAAGGATGGTAATTACATAAATTTCCTGTTATTGTTGTTATAAATACAGGGATGCTAGCTGGGTCATCTCTCAGTGTGTTTTGCCCTTAAATACTTAGACGTCTCTATCACATCCAGATCAATGCCCTACATGCACTGGCTATACATTATGCTTACCATCAGTGCAAATCCAGCCCCCTTAAGCAGCCTTGTATGTGGGTGAAATGAATAAACGAGTACCACTTGCAAATTAGATTGTAAAATATATTTTTTTACTTTAAACACATTATAGAGAATTATGTTACAGTAGTGGTAATGGCACCTATATAATGTTATATATTTTAAATTAGTATAATGAACACTTGTATAAGGTTCACCTATATTCACCAATTGTTAACATTTTTGCCACATCTGTGTTTTTTCTCTTTCATACACGCACAGACACATACATAGTTTTTTTCTGAACAATTTGAAAGTTTCAGACATGACAATTTTTTTACTAAATACCGTAGTATGTGTCTTCTGAGTATGAGGACATTCCTCTACATAACCACTAGATAATGATCAAATCCAGGACATTTAACCATTATTTATATTATCTGACGATAGTCCATATTCAAATAGCTGTTTTTTGATTCAGAATCCTCTATGAGCTTCCCTTGCATTTGGTTGTCTCTTTAGTCTAGAGCATTTAAGTAGGCTTGCTTTGTCTTTCGTGACACTGACATATTTGAGGAGTCTAAGTTAGGTTCTGCCCTATCCTCCTTGCCCTAATTTCTTCAATTTGTATCTGATTGTTCCCTTTTAAGTAGACTCAAGGTAAACGTTTTTGGCAGGAATGCTACAGTAGGTGATGTTTCAGTGCCACCTTTATTCATCCTTCTTTTATCCTTCCCCTTTAAATGTATGAAGTAAGTTTCTTAATTTTCTAATCTTATTTTCAAATATCCAGCAGGTCAGTTATTACAAAGTGACTCTTATTACATCATGATTGAGGAGCCGAGTATGACTCAGTCACATGGTGGGGTTACTGTTTATTTGGCTTTGGTGGAGCCACAATGCAGAGAACAGGTGCAGCCTAACAGGGCTGAGAGAAGGCAGGTGCACTGTGCCCATGCATGTGGGCAGGAGCTCGGTGGCAGAGTCCCGAGGGCCTCCCTCGGGAGGGCCCTGGTCTAGGCTGTGCGGTCGGGTGTGCCCTTCAAACGCATCAGCCCAGGTGTGGGGCCTCAACCCACTGCCCCCTCATGGGTGGGTGGCACCGGAAGAATCTAAGCTGGGGACCAGGGGACATACCAGGGGCGATCCAGAATCCAGAGGCCATTAATGTCTCAGGGGTCACTGCGGGAGTCTGGGAGGGCCAGAGGCACTCAATGTCAGTGCAGCCAGGGTCCGGAGACAGTCAGACCATGGGAGGAAGACGCTGTGGAGCTTGGCAGGTGGCATCGGGATCACGTTTAGTGGCCCAGGATCAGCAATGAGTCGTCCTTTTGCATGTGGCCTCTGCCTGACCCGGCGTCCGCCCAACCGCACGCAAGGCCACCTAGGCGCGCCACCGGGTCAAGTACTAGTGACTGCGACCTACTGAGCGCGTGGCCCCTGCCGCCCAGGCCCCGCCCCTCCAGCGCACAGCCACGCCCCCTCCGCGGCCAAAGGGGCGGGCGCGCCGCCACGTGTTCTGACGCAGGGGGCAGCCCCGGAGCTGGGCTGGTCCTGGGCAGAGCGCTGGCCCCGCGGCGCCGCCAGCACCTGGGCGGTGTAAGCATGGCCACGGCGCCCGCAGTGACTCGTGGGGCCTGGGCGAGGGCGGCGGCGGCGGCTCTGCGGGGAAGTTGCGGGACTGCAGCCCGGGGATGGCCACGCGCGGGCCCTGCAAGGCCCTTGTGCACAGCACCCGGGACCGCCCCGGACATGAAGCGCTACCTGTGGGAGCGCTACCGGGAGGCTAAGAGGAGCACGGACGGTAAGTGCAGCAGCGCTCCCCGAATCTGCTGTACCTGGAGGGGGGCGGGGGGCGGGGAAGGGGCGCTTCCTACCGGCCTGGGGTGCCAGGTCACCTCCCACGCGGTCAGGAGGGAAGCCGGCCCCCTGGGACCGGCGCAGGTCCGGCTGCTGATCTCTAGGGCCCCCAGTGATGACCCGCGGTCTCCCCCAACCCTAACCGCGGGCGACATCGCCTCTGCAGTGCGATTTGGGGAAACGCCGAAAAATGCGCCTCCTGAAACTTTACAACTCTTGCCTTTCTCCTGTTGGGAAAGCTGTTTTATGAATTGGTGGGATTTTAAGTCAGCACTAAGCATCGGAAGCACTTGGGGCTCTCCTGAGGATTGTACCGCCGCCTGGGGGACGGTCACCTCCAAGCTGTAGGTGTTATTAATGAACAATAATGATAGTAACAGCCGGAATCCTGCAGGCGGCGGATGACTCTGGAGCGGGGCTGCTGGATGGCAGTGACCAGAGGCTTATCTATTGTCCTTTGTTTTAGGGTAGGATTTGCCAGGTTTGAAATAGGAGGTTGTCCAGGTTGGGAGTGTTCGGGGCCAGCTACTAAGCTCCGTTAGGAGGGGATTCCAGGGAGGGACTACTTTGTGTCCAAGTGGACATAAAATTACCTTGGTTCCATTGTTATTAAGGGGAATGGGAAGAGAAGGAAAGAGGGCAGAGTAAATACTAGTGCCAGACACATAGATTGTCTCCCTGAACTCTACCCATTCTATGAGGGAGGTGCCACATCCCCATCCCATAGATGGAAAAGAAGAGACTCAAGTTTAAGGAGTCTGGCCAGGGTCACACCTTGACTTGGATCTGTCTTATCCCCCAACCTACGGTCTTATTTCCTGTCTTGCTGCTCTGCCTTGCATTTGGGAACCAGTGTAAAGAGGCAGTGATAATTCATTGGTGCTGCTTCTGTCAAGGATTATTTAGAATAGAAAATTTTAACCCCCCCTTTTTGGGGGGGGTGGGAGATGGTGTAGATAGCACACAGAGAGGCTGTTCGGTGGGGGAGAACATTTGTAGCTTCACATTGTCCATCTTTTGGCCAGAAGTCAGTTTAATGAAAGAAAGCAATTTGGATAATTTTCTGAGGGAACTAAAGTGGCTAGTAGTGCAGAATGCTATGAAATAGGACTATTTTCTTAGTTTTCCTTTGCTCAGAGTTGTTTTTTGCCTAGTTTTTGAAGTGGTTATGTGGTATGGTGGAAAGAAGAGTGACTTTGGAGACATTGGGAATTGCAGATCTTTAGTGAAAAAAATCTAGATCATCTAGCCCAGCTTTGGGGACAGGTAGGCTTTTTTTGTTGATGGAAATTTTTCACTAAGATAACTGTATATTTACATGCAGTTGTAAGAATTAGTACAGGGAGATCTGGCACACCCTTTACCCAGTTTCTTCCAATAGCAACATTTTGCAAAACAATAGTACAGTATCACAGCCAGTACACTGATATCGATACATTTCCGCAGCTCTTATTCTGAGTCCATTTCCGCAGCTCTTATTCTGAGTCCTCTAGCTTTACTTGTACTTGTGTAAGCATTTAGTTATATACAGTTGTTTTTCCTTTATCCAGCATCCACAGTCAAGCTACAGAACAGTTCACCAAGAGGATCCTGCCTGTTGTCTTTATAACCACATCCCCCTCCCCCCTGATGCTCTCTCTAATCTCTGGGGTGCTATTTGCTCTCCATTTCTAAAATTTTGTGATTTCAAAAATGTTATGTGGATGCAATCATATAGTATGTAACCTTTGGAATTGGCTTTTTCATTGAACGTACTTTCCTAAATATTCATCCATGTTGTTGGTGTATTTTTTAAATTTTTATTGCTGGATAGCACTCCATGTTATGGATGTACCACTGCTTAACCTTATTGAACCACAGTTGCCTCTTGAAGGACATCTGGGTTGCTCCCAGTTTTTGATTATTACCATAAAGCTGCCATAAACATTTTTGTGTGAATATGAAGTTTTCATTTCTCTAAATGCCCTGCCATTGTTCAGTTGAATGGTAATTATATGTTTAGTTTTATAAGAAACTACAGGCAAAATTTTTGCCATTCTTATTTTGTGGATGAGGTTTGCTGCTTGCAGGCTGTGAGACTTTTTTTTTTTCCCCTACAAACACAGGATTTATTGCAAGGTGGGGAAGGGGGGTGAGTTGGGGGGCGTCAGTCTTCCTTCAGGCTCCCGAACACGGCAGCTGGCACGCTCTGCTGCTCCAGCCACACCTCGTTGGGCTCCAGGTCCATCTCGTCCTCGTCCTCGTCCAGCTCAGTCTCCTCCGGGTTGGCCTGCTGTGCCAGCTCCGCCAGCTCCTCCCGGGATGCATCACTCCTCACAAACAGGATCTTGTTTTGGGCGCGCGGGGGCTGGTCCCGCTCGGCCTCGGCCGCCAGATGGCATGAAGTCTCAGTTTCCTCATCTGTAAAATGGGATGCTGGCAGTACCAACATCATAGAGTAGTGGCGAGGAATGAGTGAGTCCATCATGCAAAGTGTTTAGAGCAGTATCTGCGAATGAGACAGCTGAAGTCTTGGGTGGTAAAGATTGGCATATGGCCAGAGATTGGGCTTCAGTGTGTGATAATCGCAGGGAGATTTTGGAGTATGACAGTTGGAGGGAGATTTTGAGATTTATTAGTGCTACAACCTTGGTGGAAAGTTGTTCTTTTCTCTCTGACCTCAGTTTTTTCAACTGTAATCTGGGGACAGTGTGAGGGTTTATAGTGTAGGCTTGATATCTAGCAGATGCTCAGTATGGAGCAGCTATTGTTACTAGTTATTAAATAATTCTTTCAGTTTTAGGCACTTAGTAAGGGCTGGAGGTCCATCAGTTAGCTCTAGACTCTAGGTCTCCTTCACCAGGGGCAGTGCCATAACTAGCTGTGTGGCCTTGAACAATGGCCTGATCTCTAGCTCTGGTTTCTCCCTTTGTAGAGGGAGGACGCTGGACTAAATAGTGTGAATCAGGTATTCCTGTGCCACATCCCATCTTCTCATCCCAGCACATGGTACCTGGCTCACCTCTGCAAACACACGGACTTCAATTCGACTTTTCCTTCTTTGCCCTGTTTGGGGGTGTAGTAGCATCCCTACCCGCTTCGGCTGAAGTCTGTATGAGTGTGTGTGAGCCCAATCTGCGATCATTCACCAAGCATTTGTTAAACACCTAGCAGTGGGCTTTAAGGTCTTTGATTCACAGATGGACAACTCTGGGAAGGAGGGCCCTGCAGTGGCTGAGCCCCTGCCTGTGGCAAGCCTGGGACAAGTGTTGCATAGATGGCAAGACTGGTAAACAGATAAGTGACAGTTCAGCTTGGAGAATAAACAACGGCCCCAGGGGCTCTGAGACCAGAGCAGATCTCAGCTGGGGAATGCAGAAAACTTGCCTGGGCTGAACTGCGTCTGTTGGGATAAGAGGTCAGAAGAAATACCCATATTCATACAGATATGTAGTTTTGTTGTTGTTTATTTCAGTTTACAAGAAGACAAAAGAATTTTGTTTTCTCACTTCCTGGTAATTTCTTTCTGGCCATTTGATCTCTTGCGGTAATCCAAACAACCTGTTCTGGATCTTCCCTTTGACGGGGCTCCCAGAATGAACCAGCTCAAGGAAGACATGATCTTTGTCTCACCCCTTCTCTCCCATCCTTCATTTTTACTTAAAAAACATTTTTTTAAATAAACTTTAGTTTTTAAACTTTATGTTTTAGATCAGTTTTAGATTTAGAGAAAAATTACATGTTTTTATTAACCCTATACACAGTTTCCTCTGTTAACCTCTCACATGACTATGGTGCATTTGTTACAATGAATGCACCAATATTGATACATTGTCAGTATGTCAATATTAACCAAGGTTCCTACTTAATTCAGTGTCCTTTAACCTACTGTCCTTTTCTACTCCAGCATTCTATTCATGATGGCACACTGCGTTCAGTTGTCATGTCTCCTTAGGCTCCTCTTCGTTGTCACAGCTTCTCAGTTTCCCTGTTTTTAGTGACCTTGACAGTTTTGAGAAGTACTGACTGGTGCCATACTTTGTAGACTATTCCTCAGCTAGAATTCTTTACTTTTTTTTTAAACTTAAGAATTTTTTGGAAGTGTAATATTTGCATCCTATATCAACCTCATCTCAAAAAGAAGTTTTTTATTTATTATTATTATTTTATTTTCAGGAATAGAAATAATGGTCTGTAACCTCTAGCAAAAAATTTCCTGTAGAACTATGATTCTAAACCAGAGTGGGGGGAATTTTACTCCCTGGAGGACTTTTGGCCCTATCTGGAGATTTCTGATTGTCACAACTTGGGTAAAGGGGACGTTGTTAGCCTCTGGTGGGTGGAGGCCAGGAATACTGCTCAACATCCTACAGCCACCCACCCACAACAAAGAATAATTCAGCCCTAGATATCAGCGGTGCCAAGAATGAGAACTATTCTCTTACAATGGTGAATTCTAAGAAATCCTTGGGTGGTTATAATAAATAGTGGTGGATGTATTTGCGTGTGGTCTGTTATTTCCTGTTATGCTTTGTGTGTCTTTGAACTGAACCCCTGGCCTTCCCTGTGTGCCTATCAGGCACTTAGCCTGTCCTTTTATGTACAGAATAGAGCATTCCTGTTTCTCCCGTAGGAGCTGATCTAGCTGTACATTTGGAGAGCTTGGTGGGTTTCCCCACTCTAAAGCCATCTCAGAGCCTGATCTGTTTAGAAGGGGTGGCTGCTTGGCTGAGGCTATCAAGTATATTAAGTTGTGGAAAGAAATATGGGGATTCGCGTGAAGTGTTAGATAAAAGCTTTTATAGGATGTTGAAAGATTTATTCAAAGTTCTCGGTGGAGAGCATTGAACACTCCATCATAAATTTTGTACTTAGTAAGGACTGTGTATAGCACAATGATGCAAACTTGGTGTGTATAGAATAAGCCTAAAGTGCAACCCTTAGATGCCTGTGGGGTAATTTAAAAATCAGACCTATGTCCACCATCTTCGGAAAGATGTGATTAAAGAAATATGGAGAGTATATGTTAAAGAAAGTATATGTTAAAGAAGATTCTTTACAGACAGGCTTATCAGAGCAAGTGAATTGGAGCCTTTAAAATGCATGAAAATCTCCAAGAGGGAAGATGTAAGTGTAGCAGTCCCCAAATAAATGACAATGGGGCTCCCTTTTTGAGGCAATAGCTCAAAATAGAAATTCTAAAGAATATAGTTTGGGAAGGTCTAATAATATGTATAACAAGAATGTGTATTAATAATGCCCAAAGATGCTTAATTGCACAACCAGAAATACGCTTTTTCTGTGTCCTCTGTGTGTCAGGCACTTTAGTAATCATAGTGAACCAGGCAGACATAGCTAGGGTGTGAGTTTTCAAACATTTTGCACTCAAGTGTTTTTTGCACACTTAAAATTATTGAAGATCCAAAAGTTTTTGTTTATATAGTGACTATTAGAAAGTAAAGCAGATTTTTTAAATAAGTAAATTTATTTGTTCATTTATATAAAACAACAACAGCCTGTTACTTGTTAATATGAATGACATATTAATACTTTTACAAAAAGTGGCTATTTTCCAAAGTAAAAGAACTTTAGAAGAATGCCTAAACTTTTTCTGAGAACTTCAGGAAATCTTTCACATTTTTGCAAATTTCTGTAATGTTTGATTAACAGAAGACAGCCCATAGATTCTTGGATCTAATTCTGCTTTAGTCTGTTGCAGTATCAGACATCATGTAGCCTCTGGAAAACGCCACTGCACATTAGTGAGAGAACAGGCATGAAAAGGGGAATTGTCTCTGTATTAAATCGTTACCACTCCTGTGACAAATTACCACAAATGCAATGATTTAAAATGACACGAGTTTGTTTCCGTAGAGTTGTGGAGAGCAGCAGTCTGAAATGGGTCTCACTGGGCGAAAATCACGACGCTGTTGGCAGAACTCTGTCTTTTCTGGATTCTCTAGTGGAGAATGCCTCCTTGTATTCCCAGTTTCTGGAGGCTTACCACATTCTTTGCTTTACGGGACCTTCCATTTTCAAAGCCAGCTGTGGCCGGTTAGTCTTCCCACTCTGACCTGGAGTCTCCTGTCATCCTTTTCCACACTTAGGGACCCTTGTGATGGTATTGAACCCACCTGGATGATCCAGGCTACAATATTTGAAAGACAGCTGATAAGGAGCCATAGTTGCATCTACAACCTTAATATCCCACTTGCCACGTAAGGTGACCTGTCACAGGCTCAAAGGATTAAATGTGGATGTGGTTAGAGAGCTATTATTCTGCCTATCTCGTTTTGGTATTATTATAAAAATAGCTTTGACCTCAGAGCTCCTGTGAAAAGTTCCTGGGTTATGCTGATCTAGGAAAAATACTAGCTGAATGGATGAGTAGGGAAAAGGAGGAGAGACTGACATTTATGAAACACTATGTGTCAAAGTACTATGCCAGACGTTCAATCTCCATTTTATTGTTTGATAACTGTGCAACCTGGGACCAGTCCCTTAACTTCTCAGCCATATTTTCTCATTTGCAAACTGAGGATAGTAGTATTTACCTCATGGAGTTCTTGGGACATTAATTGAGACAACAAATGAGAAGTACCCAGTGGATATTCATTCCTTTTTGTGTCCTCTATACTTAAAAAATTCTTGATAGTTTGCCTACTGTTTGATCTTTTGATATGACTTTTATATAATTCAGTTGTAAAAAATTTTTTCTAAGAAGTTTTTTCCTTTCTTTTGAGTAGTTAAGTTAAAAATTTTATTTTTATTAAATGACTTATTTTAATATTAGGTTGTCATTAGGTCATTACTATATATAATTGGATTTCCAATATAGTTGCATGCAGTTTTATTTTTGGAACTTTGGGAAGCCTGATGGATTTCTACGGAGCAGTCAGAATTACAGGTATTACTTACAGAGTAATACGAGATTAATTTTAGCTTTTGGTGGGAGCAGTATAAATGTCACATGCATTATTAATTATTCAGATGAGTAATTCTGTTTGTCATGGATTGATTTTCCCTGGAGATAATGCAAAAATGTAGGAAAGCTTCTTTTTAGATTACTAATAGATGCAATAAAAGTGGCGCTTGAATTGCCGCTGCCGCTGGGGGCGCACCCAGACCTCTTATTTCCACCTGCCAACATGCCATTTCTTGGTCTCCCTCATGCCTGGGATGTTGCTTATTCCAGTTTGTGCTTCATTAATTTTATTTATAATTCCTGCACAGTGCCCCATGCAATGTCTAACACATAGATGTGCAGTAAGTGCTTATTGAGAGTTCAGTAAGTGGGAAAGCCAATTTACCGAAATACTACATGCTGTATGATTTCAGTTACATAAAATCCCAGAAAATACAAATAAATCTGACCAAAAGAACAGCAGTTGCCTGGGTTGCAGGAGAGAGGTGGAATCCAAAGGGGTGTGAGGAAGTGTTTGAGGATGTTAGGTATGCTCATTATCTTTCTGGGATGCTGGCTTCACCAGTGTGTATGTATGTCAGACCTCTTCACATTGTGCTTAGTGATTCATGGTACATCATTGGTCTTCAATAAGCTATAAAGACAAAGCAATAAAGGAAGGACTGTGGTTTTGTCTGTCTTGAGGCAGGAACCCAAGAGGCGGGACCCTAGCTATGGCCCAGCATGAATCAGGTGTTCCACTCTGGACCAACACCTAGGATGAACAGGTGGGGCTGAGTCGCAGAAGAGCCCAGAATTTGTGTGTTTAGAGGTGGGGAAGGGTTTGTTTGTTTTTTTAATCTAAGAGTTAGGGTGTGCTGGACAGGTAATCCCATAGATGTGGGATTACCTCCATAGTGAAAAGCACACCTTGGACACCTTGACATCTGTTATTGGACTGGTGCAGGAGTAAAAGCAATTTACAACTGAATGGTGTTGGAGATCCTGAAGAAAACAGTTTTTGGCTAAAAATAACCATTTTTAAATCTCTAAGGTCTGATAGTAGCACACTCTTATGATTTGTCTGTATTTCAAGTCACACTTTGTACTTGATTTGCTTTCCCTTACTGTAACTAATTAGCAGAAAGGATATGAAGTGCGTGCAATCGCACCAAATAACATTGGTTGGCAGGAAACACAACATTCTAGACATAAACATGAAATTTGCATTATGGTCAAATTCTTTTCTAACATATCAGTTGCTGCATCAGAACAAATTCATGTTTTTTAGACAAGTGTCATTAGGAGACCTGACTGGCTTTACCCAAGTCTTACTTGACAGAAGGAAGTTGTAACCTGTGAAGTTCACCTAGGGAAAAATCACCTAAAGTGGGGCTGTCTTTTTCTTGTCACTTTCACTTAACAGTTACAGATGAGAAGTTTCAAGTTTTAAAATTTGCATATAGAAACTTGAGCTTACTTGCTGTGGAAACGGTGGGGGAAATGTAGATACTGTGTCACGTTAGGAATAAAGTCCCTACACATTTTTTTTTCCATATATTTTCAATCTGTATAATTTAAAAAGAAATTTTGGAACCTTGTTTTTTTCAAAATTATATGTGAGCTTTTAAAAGAGACTTTGAAGCCATGTTAAATCAATATGAATTAATTCAAAACATTCTGAATATTTGTGAAATATATACCATAAATTATTATGAAATATAATCAGAAATTAAGATTTGGTCAAATGAGTGAAAAACAAGTATTTTTGATCTGTTCTAACTTTTGACGATGTGGGAACATAGAAATATGAGGGCTATCCAGAAAAAATTCAGCCATTGTCAATATAAGGAGGACAGTTCCATGGCTTTTACTGACAGCCCTCGTATTACAAAGAAATGTGACCATGAGCCATTAATCTCATCTTCTCTTTTCCTCCTCTGTAAAGTGGGGATATTAACTAGGCCTTGCAGTAAGTGAGGCCCCTGTGCATTGCTTCACATGGTGCCTGGCACATAGCAACTAGACATAATATTAGCCACTAGGATAACTTGATCCACTGAGCACTGGGAAGATTCACAGAGAGCTTGATAGTGCTTTATGGGTGAAAATGGAGGCTCTCCTGTTTTTTTGTAACCTCTAAAATTCTCTAGGAAATAAAGTTGTTTCTTTCTTCCTTTTTCCTCTCCTTTCTTCAGGGACTTCAAATCTGTATGTTCTTTTTTCTAGGAGAACAGTTTGAAGTCTTGGGGCATATGTCAAAAAGAAAAATCCTAATTTAGTTAATTAACCATAATTAATAATCTTTAGTTAATAAAGGAAAATGTTATCTTCACGTCACTGGGATTGTGGTTTGCCTTACCAAAAAACTGAACTTCAGGGATTTTTCAGGTACTTTTCAGCTTTCTATTTGATCATACTCTGGTTAGCATGTTTTGGTTCCTGAGTTCAAATATCTGAGATGTAGGTTTGGGCCTCCACATGAAGCATGTTTTCTCCCAGGTTTTGCTTTATTAATATCCCTGTAACCACGTCTTTGTGTGTACATTTATCCACATCTCTGAATACAATAGACTCTCAGTTAACCAGCACTCAAGCGGGTATGGGGACTGGACTGGTGGGTGCCAGATAACTGTGAGTAGACTCTCCATTCGCCGGAGCTCAAGCAACTGGCACTCTCAAAGCAACCAGCTAGCAAAACAATTTTTTTTTGGCTGGTTGCTTGAGTTCTGGTGAGCGGAGAGTCTACTGTATTTCCTTAGCATAGATTCCTAGAGAATTACTAGGTCAAAGATATGAATGTTTCTAGAAGATTCCTGCCAACATGCTTTCCAGGAAGCTCAAAATGATTTATAGTCTGAAATGGCAAAGAATGAGGTTGCTCAGGCCCAGCAACTCTGTGTTTTGTCATTAAAAAAAAAGAAGAATAGAAATCCCCCCCAGACAACACTTAGGGATAGTGGCAAGAGAGAAACGCTGCTATAATCTGAAAGGAGGAAAACGTCATCTTACTTTATATCTTAGCCAAGTAACACATGCTTGTTATAGGAAAAAAAATGTAAATGAACATCATGTAGAATTCCATCCTTAGGAGAGAGCTACTGTTAAATAAATGTCTTAATTTGCTTTTTGAAAATAATCAAAATGGTTGAACATTTATGTTTATTAGCCATTTAATTTTCTCTCATATGAGATATAATTTCTTATATCTCATATTTCTTATTTGTTGGAGTCTTGTTTTTGTTACAGATATGTGTGAATTTCTTTAATATTAAGGATATTGATACTTTGCTGTTTGTCTTTTAGCTTTTTGTTGAGTATTATTGTTTTTGATATTTTTGGATACATATATGTTTAAAATGTTATGTTGTAAATCTGTTGATATTTTTCTCTTGTGATTTATTCCATTGCTTTTACATTTGGAAAGTTATACTCTATTAAGAGATGAAATAAATAGTACGGTAATCTGTATATTTTTTAACCTTTTTAATGTTTAAAAAAATTAATTCTTTGATTCACATGGTGTTTGTTTTCTGATATAGTGTAAAGAAAAATCTTACTTGACATTGTTTCCATGTAGTTAACAAGTGTTTATTTAGTTAGACAAAGAGACAGAGTATTCCAGGTGGATTAATTCAAGTTAGTACCCAACTACAGTGTATTCTGGAGAGCACAGAGTGGTAGACTACCCTTCTTGTTGAAACTGGGGCCAATGAAGGAGAACTTAAGATGGGAAAGGCGGATTAAAGTATAAATGGGAAACGCCTTTGAAGTCTCACCCCTCATACCCGTCCTGTCTTGTTCTGACTCTTTCCTGGGATAATGCTGAGAGAACAAGTGATGTATTTGGTAAACGTTTAGAACTTTCAGTACTGTGTGCCCAGGGACTGAGTAATAGTCACGCTGCCTTTCTGAGGACAGTAAGAATATTCCTTAGCATGACTCAGGCCATGAATTTCTACTTAGCACTGTCCCCATAACACTACTTTTTAGGCTTGAGGCTTTTATTAAGAGAGTCACTTAGCATTTCTGAACGTTGAAGGGGATGAAGTCCTTGGCAAAAATGGTATTTCCCAAACTCAGGTCTTTATACAGTTTAAAAATGTTTCCTTGACCAGATGAGAAATGCCTGACTTCTATACCTGAGTTCTGAAGTCATTCATTTCTCTGTCAGTAGTAAAGATAAAATTTAGACAAGGAAGGAGTTATTCTATGGTGGGCTTAAAAAAAAAAATGATACAGTATCTGTGGAAAACAGTATGGCAGGTTCTCAAAATATGGAAACTCAAATTACCATGTAATCCAGCAGTTAATTATAATTATTATACTGTAGGAAATTATAGCTTAGTGAGTATAGAGGTTCAGTTTTGTAAGATGAAAAGAGTTCTAGAGGTGGATGGTGGTGATGGTCACCCAACAATATGAATGAACTTAATGCCACTGAAATGTATACTTAAAAAGGGCTGAGGTGGTAAATTTTGTGTTACGCACGTTTTACCACAATAAGGTTAAACTCCCCCCACCCCCATCCCCTGAACGCTTACTATTTTGCTATAGGTGAGTCATATCCAACCTGCTGCCCCGGATGGCTATGAATAAGACCCAACACATTCTTAAAAGATTCTTATGAGATTTTGTTGTGACTTTTTTTTTTTTTTTTTAGCTCATCAGCTATCGTTAGTGTTAGTATACTTTATGTGTGACCCAAGGTAATTCTTCCAATGTGTCCCAGGGAAGCCACAAGGTTGGACACCACTGCTGTAGGTTGCTCACCACATTTCCCAGTACTCCATGGGATTAGCATATGAAAAACTGCTGAATGTGCCAGTGGGTGTCCTGTCTGCCACAGGTGGTGAGAGAGGAACGTGGCTTCCAGCTCAGGGTGGCTGCATTACAACCAGGCTCTGGTCAGAGCCTTGACAGAGCTGTTTTCTTGTTAGTCATTGTATAGTCTTGCTGTCATCATTCATTACATACAAAAGGAAAACTCGCTTTCTAAATTTGTTCCCACTGTTGTTTCTGCTTTGGAAAGTGCATAACTGATTAGTCAAGGGCCTTTCTGTTTATATTTTAGAGTCTACAGTTTAGACAGATCGTTTCTCTCTTTGTGTGTGGTTGGCATTCTTTTCTTTTGCCTTGTAAGTATTTGTTTTATTCTTAGCACTTTTTGAAGTGGTAGCAGAGGGGTATTGAGATCCCTTTTAAGCTGCTGCCTGTTTATTTTGAGTGATGACAAAGTAAACCTCCAAGCTTTCTGATGACGGTGTTCATATGATTAATACACTCCGGGTTTCAGTGCAGTCCGGGGATGGATTCCTAGGCACCTTTTGGCTATTAGTGATATTGCAGCTTAGTAATGCTTCCATGAGAGTTTCACATATACTTCTCAGGTGGTAGAAAGTGAGAGAGACTTCACTGCCAACACCATTTCTAATATAAACTAATATAATTTAAGCAGACTGTTAGAACTTCCCTTAGAAAGTTCATTTGTGAAAGTAGAGCTTTTAGTTGTTCTGTAAAGCCATCCTGCCCACAATGCCACATGGTCAGGTTCAGAAACAATGTCATCTGTGATGGCCCATTGAGTGTGTAAGGCCAGAAGGGCTTCGGTGTTTCATGCAGAAGAGTTTGGGACTCCCGGCTTTTCCTGCCCTCAGGACTAGTTCTTGTGAACTGTGTGCCTTCAGGTTTCTCAGAATGTTACTGTTTCCCATCCTTGTTTTGGTCTTATTATATTTGCAAAAGAAAAGAAAAACAACAAAACCAAACCATGTTATAGTCTTAGTGATTTTGACAAAAGAAACTAAGAAAGAAATGAAATTGGTGACTCTTGACTATGAGTTTTCAGTAAACTCAACCATATCTAGGTTGTCAGTGGGAGAGAAATTCATTTATTCATTCATCCATTCATTCACCCACTCATTTACTCATTGATTTGCCCATTCATTCACCCATTCATTTATTCACTTGCCTTCATTGTCCTGGAAGTTCTATGTGGGATGTTAAGGCTGGTTTTAAGCTAATGTACTATGGCAACCTATTTGGAGACCATGAATAGGCTTTAGGGGTCAATCTCCCTGAAATTTTCTGCAAAATATGTATGTGCATTTTTCTGGGGAGAGGAGTTTATATATAGCTCCTGTTAGATTTTCAAAGGTATGCAGCCCCAGAGCTGTGAAGAGCCTTCTGAAATGCTAAGCATACCTCATTGCGGCTGGGATTGTCCCCTGATTGGAGTTGTCAGGCTGCTAGAGTAGCACCTTTTGAGTACTTCACATGGCCCTTAGAACGGAACTGGGTCGCGTGGGCCATTCCTAGTCCATGGAAGTGAGCAGAAGAGAAAGGGGAAGAAGCACTGTAGACACTATGATAAACACCGAAATGGTTAGAAAGGATCGAGTCCATTGATTGCACCCTCTTCAGATGCCTGTTGATTCCCATAATCCTGGGGAAGGGAGCTAATGGCATACATTCTGGAGCCAGACTTCCTAAATTCAAAGCCCAATTCTGCCATTTAGTGAGTGTATGTCCTCCAGCAAATTACATAATTTCATTATGCCTCTAGTGTGATACATAAAATGGGGATAATAGAGTATTTGCCTCATAGGGTTGTTGTAAGGGTTAAAGGAGGTAATATAGATGCTTATGACACATATAGTATGTAGTAAGTGCTTAATAAATGTTAGCTATTATAATGGAGCCAGTCAGTCCTTAACAATGTAAAGAACAGTAAAATACAGACAGTTCCATTTTAGTAGTAAGATATGGACTGCTCAAATTATGTGTACATGTATTGGTTATTTTAAACCCATCTCCCAAAAATCACCTGCCTTCATTTGTCTACTCATGAGCTGTTTCAAGTAAATTCTGGTGCACAAACATCACAAAAGGTGAAAGAATGCTGTCACATACCCTTTTAGCAAGGGTGGTTTGTGCTCCTGTCACAGAATGTTGCATGATGAGGTTTTTCCTGTGAATGATTGATTACCTGTAAAAACTAGATGAGTATCAGATTTCATTTTTGTCTTTAGAAGTATATTGTGCAGTCATTGATCTGAAATTTCATCTAGGATGTGATTATTGAAGACTCATAGTCTGAGATTTAATTTTCATGATGAATTTCTCCATCATTATTAGATGCTAGAGAGCCCTTTTCTGGCTCTTTACATTCATCTTCTGACTCATCTAATAATCATGAAATGTCTTCTTCTGTCAGTTTTATTGTTTTGTTTTGTTTTGCCATTATGGGTGGAAAATGGAAAAATTATGAATTTTCAACTGTATTTCATGACAGCTAAAAAAATGACTGCAAAGGTAGTATCTTTAGACTTCTTTTATACCTTCTTGAAAATGATGTAACACTTGGCAGTGCAGTGAGGGGCCTGAGGGGTTATGTAGTGAGGATTTATTTCACTGTTGCACCATCCCAGACAATCTTCTGTCATTGTTGTGCTTTGTTGATTTAGTCTTATACATATTTTTTAATCATAGGTAGAAGTAGTCGATAGGTAGTGATGATATAATTCCTGCAGTGGTATAATAGTAAACTGTTTCAAGCTGTTGGAAGAATAAGATCACTGACATCCCATATTGCATCTTTGATTTTTAAAAGGGCCCAGTGGTCTCATGCAAATTGTAAGATAGAATGAGTTTTTGGGAAACTTCCAAGAAAGGCTATAAAAATCATGAAATAGTTATCCTTACACATAGCTAGAACTACTCAAAAGAGAAACTCTAAACTATATTGGATCCAGGGGACCCTGATGATTTGCTGGGGGTGGGGTGGGGTGGTTAATCAGACTTCTAATAAGCCATCTGAAGGAAATAATCTGAAGGATAAAGATTGACATATGAAGATATTTATTGCAGTGTTACCTTTTTAAATAGGAAGAAAGCAAAATGTGTAGCATGGAGCAATACGTTGATTTGGCACAGTAAACCCAAATCTTAAGTAATGGTTTAAAAGCTATATTCTCAGAAAGTCTATAATGATAGGAGAATGCAGTCATGATAGGATATTAAATTTAGTGAGCATAATACAAAGCTGTCTCTACAGTGTGAGGTCAACTATATAAAATGTATGCATAGACCAATATTGGCAGCAAATACATGAAATGTTAACCGTTTTTTTCTGGGTGATGTCATGATTTGTGATATTTCAGTTTAATTATCTGTCTTCTAAAACCTGTAACTGACCTGTATTATTTTATAAACAAAGTAAATCTTTTTGTGATGTTGAAGCAACTATTCTTATTTTTTTTTTAAGATTTATTTTTATTGTTTTTTTTGACAGAGACAGATAGAGACAGAGAGAAAGGGGAGGGCCCAGAGCTGTCTCCATAGTTGACAGCATTAGTTTCCCATATAGTTTCACTCCACAGGTGGGTGTGGGGCTGCGCAGGGCAGGAACTGGGCCGGGAGCCTTCTGCATCGGCCCCGGCAAGAACTGAACTGTGGCACTCCCCAGTTCAGCATGTGGGTCTGCCAGGATTTGGTCCTCTGGCTCCAGGGCTGCAAAGTGAGTGCTTAACCCACTGAGCCATCCCAGGTTCCCAACTTTCTTTTTTAATAGCAGCTTTATTAAGATATTATTTACATCCCATATAATTCACCCACTTCAAGTCTGCCATTTAGGTTTCTGGTATATTCATAATGGCTCTTCAACCATCACCATAATCAATTTTAGAACATTGTTATCACTCTAAGAAGAAATTCTAAACCCATTAGCAGTCACTCCATTTCTGCCCATCCCGCAATAAACAGCCACTGGTCTTTCTGTCTGTGTGGATTTGCCTCCTCTGGACACTTCATGGAAATGGGACCGTACATTATACAGTCCTTGGTGACTGCCTTCGTTCACTCACTGTGATTTCCCAAGTAAAGCAAATCACTCTTGTACTTTGGTTTGCTCACTTTATTTAAAAATCATACTAACCCTTATTTATCATATGGTGTAATATATGTTTTCCCCTTTACTTCTAGAATTGGTTCCTACTATTATGAGCAACTTGTTGAATCCAGATGCCATTTTCTCAAACAACGAGATGAGCCTGTCAGACATCGAGATCTATGGCTTTGATTATGACTATACCTTAGTGTTCTATTCAAAACACCTCCACACGCTGATATTTAATGCTGCTCGGGACCTTCTCATCAATGAGCACCGGGTAAGAGCACAGGGCGCTTCAGTTCCTCCCCATCCCTTAGACTTTTGAATGGTAGCTGGGCGCTGACCTGCCCTCAGGTGCCTGAATCCATGAGCAGATTTTGTTCCATCCCCAATGACTCTATCTGAAAGATAGCTTTAAAAAAAATCATTTTATTGAGGTATGATTGGCATGTAAAAAGTTGTACATATTTAAAGATTTATTTTTATTGTTTTTGACAGAGAGAGAGAGACAGAGACAGAGAGAAGAGGGAGGGCCTAGAACAGTCTCCATAGTTGCACATCATTGGTTTTTCCACATAGTTTCATTCCACAGGTGGGCCGGGGCTGCACAGGGCAGAAACTGGGCCGGGGTCTCACCCCGGTGAGAACTGAACTGGGCTGGGGTCTCACCCCGGTGAGAACTGAACTGGGTAGCATATGGGTCCACACGGGCCGGGGCCGGGATTCGATCCTCAGTCCCTGGGGCTGCAAAGTGAGCACTTAACCCACTGAGCCATCCTGGCTTCCCCAAAAGTTGTACATATTTAAAGATTTTATTTTCATTGTCTTTTGACAGAGAGAGACAGAGAGAAGGGGGAGGGGCCATAACAGTCTCCATAGTTGACAGCATTAGTTTTCCATATAGTTTCACTCCATATATTTAATGTATACAACTTGATGAGTTTGGGGATCAGTATACACATATGAAAACATGCCCACCATCAAGGCCATAAACTTCACCTCCCAGAGTTTCCTGGAGAAGCATTCAGAACCTAGCATGCTTTTCTCTTGTTTTGAGTCCTCATTCAAGAACCAGGATAGAAGCATCCTCAGAGGTCATTTGGACGTGCCCTTGGGGAATACCCACAGCATCCCCAGCATCTTCCATGGGTTGAACAATTCTACCTTCATATAGTTTTCACTATCCCTTTTCTTTGTCCCGTCACTTATTGTGCAAACCTTTCCTAAGTGCCTCTTCTGTGCCAAGTCCTGTAACAGAAGCAGGGAGGATGAAGATGAAAAGGCCCCAAGTAGTGCCCTTGGAGACCCAGCAGTCTGGTGAGGGAGTCAGGCAGGTATTCAGGTGAATTATGAAGCCACCATGTGGAGGTCTCTGCAGGCCTCTGAACAGAGAGGATGGATGGGTGAAGGATGGCTAGAACAACTTTCTCTGCCTGAGGAAATTGGAAAACCAGCAAGGAAGGTGCTATTTCCCCAGAAGCAGTTTCTCAGCAAAGGTGGGCTGGGGTGGGTGTGAGAAGCCTAGAAATCTAAACTGGACTGTTTGAGTAACAGGCTGGGTGTTATACATACAGACCAGCTGCTACATCCTCAGTTTGCTCCTCTGAAGTGGCTGTAGTAACAGTACTTCCCTCACAGTGCTGCTTTGACAACTACATGAGTTAATTTATGTGAAGTGCATGGCACATAGAAAATATCTGATCAATGTTAACTATTACCCCTGCCATTTCTAACCTGCATGACCTGCAAATAGTTGTCTCGTTTTACAGCTGAGGAAACTGAGGCTTATGGAGTTAGTAGTTCAAGGCCACAAGACCAGTAAGAGGCAGAACCAGGATTTGAGCTTGGATCTGTTTATTTCCAAGGCACAAATGCGCTCTCTTTTATTCCACATTGCCCTTTGTGAAATTAAAACACCTTTCATTTCTATACTATGGGTATATTGTTCATACAAAAATAAAATATTCATGAAGATTAAAAATTTATGAAGATAAAAAATGTATGAACTTTGGGGGAAAAGAGATGAAAGAGATGGAAAAAAGGTGCAGTCATGAATAGAAAAATGTCTGAATTTAAGATAATTGAAATTTCATTTCCATTATGTTTGTTTGTTGCCTTGATAAATGAATTATGTCATAACACTAGTCATATCAGCCTTATTGATAGAATCAATTAAGCTTATGCAGATTTTTCTCTTGCTTTGGATTTGGAAAAAGCTCTTCAAACACTGAGTTTGGTGCTGTTTTTCCTGCCAAAGACTGAATGTACTGAGAGATGGGAAGACATCTGCTTTTGAGATGCACAATAATAGAACACTAAACTTGCAATTTAGCATCTTCTCTAAAAGCAAATGTGGAAGTTCCAGCTCCTTCTTAATTACCTTTTCTTTTCTTCTTTCTTTTTTTATAAGAACAAGTTTTTACAAAAATAGAAAAAAAAAATACTGGGTAATTACTGTATTTGTATCTTCATGTCACATGTCCATGAGGGATAGAAAGAGAGAATTAGGAGTGTTCTTGATTTCATCTCCCTATCTCACCCTCATCAGTGTTCCACACTGACGTTCACCTGCTTTTTCAGTCCAAAGTCTAGCGTTAGCCATGACCCCTGCGTTCTCCTGGGTGCCGTGGCTAATCTCTCAGCAAATGCTGTGGGTCCTCTCTCTCTTTTTATAAGCACACTTTTAATTTTAGAAGCGTTTTAGGTTGACAGAAAAGTCACAAAGGTAACACAGAGAGCTCTTGTCTGTGTACCCTGCTCCTGGTTTCCCCTAATGCTAACATGTGACATTACTGTGATACATTTGTCACAACTAAAGAACCAATGTTAAGAAATTATCGACCAAAACCTATGCTTGATTCAGATTTCCTTCGCTTTTGCCTAATGTCCTTTTCTAGGGTCCACGTCCAGGTTCCCCCCAGGACACCCTGTTATGTTTACTTGTCATGTTTGCTTAGGCTCCTCTTGGCTGTGGCAGTTTCTCAGACTTTCCTTATCTTTGATGACCTTGCCAGTTTTGAAGTCTACTAGCTGGGTATTTTTTAGGATGCTCCTCACTTTGTGTCCAGGCTCCATGCCATCCACATGACTTGTCATCAGTGATGCTGGCCTCGACCATCTGGTAGAGTTCCTGTTTATCAGGTCTCTCCACTGTAAAGTTACTCTTTCCCCCATTCTGTGCTGTGCCCTTTGGGCGGAAGTCACTCTGCCTCTGTGAATGCTTTTCCTCCTTGAACTGCCAAACACATTCTCTTTATGCCCCCGGTAGTGGGGCGTTCGGGGCTGCAGCACGGAGGTGCTCAGAGATGAGCTGAATGTATGGTTGACAGTATGTTAACAGAGGTGGAAGCACTCTGGGAGTCTAGGGGCAGAGGGGAGGGGGCAGTTAGGACAAGGGAAATTGGGGCGATAAGACTCCACCTGTGCTGGGCAGATAACTAGGGAGTGGGGCAGGAGGGAGGGCTCTGGGCCCAGGAGGCTCCTGGTCCAGAAGAGCCCACCTTCCCACCAAAGTGCCATCGGCACCTCAGCCTTGTACAAGGACCAAATCCAGACACTACCTTGAACCTAGGACATTGTTAACTGAAATTGGTTCCTTTCTTCCTTCTTAGTACCCTGCGGAAATCAGGAAGTATGAGTACGACCCAAACTTTGCCATTCGTGGACTTCATTATGATGTGCAGCGGGTAGGTTTAATTCTCCAGTTTCTCTACAGTGTTGGGGAATAAAATGTACTCTTGGTGTTTTTCTTTGCTGAACATGTAAATTGATTTTAAATTATGTTCTTTGGGCCTGCAGAACTGAATTATTCAAAGCATCTTTGAATTAAGTCTTTTTCAAGAGACAGTGAACACATTTAGCCATTTGGGAGATACCATTTGTTTCTAGTAGTTCTTTTTGGTGATTTTTGGAGGGGCCTGTTGTCATCTTTTATTTTGTAGATAGACCATTTCCTTGATGAGTTGCACAGTGCATTACTCAGCATTCAAGCCTTTCAGAAGCATGCAGTGTGCTTCCTTGTTGTGATGACTTAATGTTCACAGGATTTGTTGTGCATTATTTACCTGTGCCTCTGTTTATGTTTTCGAAGGCAGTATTGATGAAGATTGATGCTTTTCATTACATCCAGCTGGGAACTGTCTACAGGTAAGAGTAAGAGGAGGGAGATTTAATTCACCCAAAGTAATAAACTGGCTGAGTTTTAAGACCCACTGACTGTAGTGAGAGGAAGGCTGCAGTGTGTGTATCTGTGAATCATTCCCTCCCTCCCTCCCTCCCTCATTCAGCAACATTTATGGGAGCCTCCTACCATGCTAGATGCCAATGGTTTGGCTTATAAGGGTGTCCTCCAGGAGCTTGGGGTGAAGGTAGGAAGCCACACAAGTACACCAATGACTGCTGTGCTGAGGGACTGAGGAGACCATGGACATGGGGAGCTCTCTGGAGGGCTGTGTGGGAGGACCGGCTGAGTTAGGGTCCTGGAGAGGAGGTTTGGGGGCAGGGATATTGGGATGAGTGAGCAGGTTCTTGTTCCCACTGTGGCAGTTGAGTAGTTTGCACATTAAAGCTTTTTGTTATTTTCCTGTTTACTAGACTTAGTGGAAGAATTTAGCTCAGAAATCTTTGGAACTTTGAAAATGAAGTGTTTTACCTTTTCTAATTCTGAAATTTGGGGTTGGGATTTAGGAGTGTGGTTTGTACATTAGATACATGTATTGTACCTTAAAAAAAAAAAAAGATGTGCGCATGTCTTAACTTAGAGTCTTCTTTCACAGATTCTTTGTTAAAATTAATATATTTTTTAATCCAAGTGAAACCCACACACAGATACAGCCAAACAGTACTAAAATGTCACAGCAGACAATAACAGTCCTCTGTCTTCCCTTCCTCTACTTAACTCCTTTAAAACTCTGAATTTTTAAAAAGTTTTTTCTTTCTATTTCTAATCAATGTGCTCGTACTTCTGTTTCCTCATTTGTTAGCTCTGGACTTCTCCCTGCTACGAGAGATGAGGATAGTTCTCTTGCTCACATGCCCCCTTCTCCAGCCTCGTTCTCCTAACTGCGTTAAGATCTCCATATCTGGTTATTTCGTAACCATTCTTTGCATTGTGACTCTGCAGGTCGTGTTCGTTCTTAAGCCAAGTTGTACCCTGGGATTGTTTCTTCCTGGAATGGTGTTAGGCTTCTCTTAGATTTAATAATAACCTCACTTTGTATTTGTTTAGTTATTTGTGTAAGTAACCCTAGTCTTTCTAAATTCTCCATCACAACTATCAAGCATGTATTTGTTTACCAACAATTCAATGATTATGTAATATATCATTTACTTTCTTTTAAAGAAATTGGCAACTGCCTTGTGCACTGGTCTCCACTGATTGCTCATCCTTGTACTTGCATTTGCTTCCTTCCCTGTTCTCTGTTCCCACCTCTTCTTTCTAGCTTTACCTCCTTCATTTTGCTGGAGCACATCCCCCAGTAGCTTCCTGGTATGTCAAAGAGTTGAGCCTTTCTTGGGATCTGTGGTGGTTAATCAGTTCTCTTTGGCTTCCCCTTGCAGGCCCCAGTTCCCAGTGTTGCTAAGTCAGGTGCCTCCTTTTCATTTCTGATTTGTCTTGATGTTGAAATGTCTCCTGTTGAAATGTCTTGTCTATTGATGTCTTTGCTCTGATTTCCTTTGGCCTTTTGAGCAATTTATACTTAATCTTATTGTCATTTTAATGGTGTTTCAGGAAAGAGGAGGTGGTGGTGATGAGAATAACTATAATATTAGTAATAATAAATATCAGTTAACAAATATTGAGTCTTGCTTTGGGATAGAGGCTGCCATAGGGTTTTATTTGCGATAAGTCATTTGATCCTCAGAATAATTTTATGAGGTAGGTACTTATTAGTCCCAGAGATGTTAAGTTACTTGCCCAAGGCCAATTACACAGGCGAATTCAGACCCCAGCAGTCTGGCTCCAGAGCCTGTGCCCTTGGCCTGGGTGCAGTATGGCCTTTCTGAACAGATGTGTGTTCACTGGAAGTCCCTCAGCAAATCTTTGGATTCCTTTCCTCTGTCTATGTCTCTGCCGTCAGCTCTCTGGCTCAGATACTTACCCTTCTCTGTTGGGCTCTTGAACAGTTTTTTGCAGTGTCATCTACCCTGGACATTGTTGCTCCACCAATTTACCTAAAGCAATGCCCACAGCCACCCACTGTTTTCTGAAATCCTGGATGGCTGCCCAGTGTCTAGAGCAGGCGTGTCCAAACTGTGGTCTAGGACGGCTTTGAATGAAGTCCAACACAAAGTCTTAAAACATTATGAGATTTTTTTTGCAACCTTTTTTTTCCAGCTCATCAGCTGTTGTTAGTTAATGTATTTTATGTGTGGCCCAAGACAGTTCTTCTTCCAGTGTGGCCCAGGGAAGCCAAAAGGTTGGACTCCACTGGTCTAGAGAATAGAGTCCAAACCACTTAGATTTTCTATCAACCTTCTCTAAACCCTTTGCTTCCTCTTCTTCCACACACAGCTCCTTCCCTCCCTGGATTGGTTTAAGACCTCTTGGTTGCAAGTGACTGAAACCCAACTCGAACTGGCTTAGAAAAACACAGCATTGGCTCACGAATGAGTGAGTTCCAGCTCTAGGTTCAGCTGGCTCCAGGGGCCAACCTGCTACTGTCAGAACTCTTCCCATCTCTGGCTCTCTGGGTTAGTCCCCTCTCATGCAGGCCCCTCTGTGTGGTGACTGTGGGGATTCCAGGCGTACATCTCCCCAGCTCTAGGTCAGCAGGAGAAGGGGTTTCTTTTCCAACCTTCTCAGCCAGTCTCAGGGAGTGTGTGTTGGGCAGATGCAAACAGCACTTGTGTTCCTTTCGCCTGCATTCTCCTTTCTCATTGCTCGGCCTCTGTTCATGATGGTTTTCTACCAGGATGCAGGTTTCCTTTCTCTCTGCTTCCTGATAACACCCTCAGCCCTCGTTCAGGGCTGAATTGTGGTGAGGCCTCTCCTCACTCTGATTCTCTCCTCTTCTATGGTCACATGATCCTGTGGCCCCTCTGATAGTCTTATCTCTCCTATAAACTCACCATTGTATTAAGATGTATGCCCATTTTACAGAAGGGCAAACGGAGGCAGGAGGAGCCAGCTGAGACATTTAGTGGAGGGGAAGGTGCATGCAGCTTTAGGTCCTAGGAAGATCACGGAGAAGGGGGTGTGGCAGGAGGAGGTAGCAAGGGTGTGTGTATGGGCTCTGGAGTCACACTTTCTGAGTGTGAACCCTGGCCCCAGGGCTCACATGCATGTGGCCTTGAGCAAGCTTCTGATCTTTCAAAGCCTCAGTTTGCTCCTCAGTAAGATGGGCATGACTCCAGTGCCCGTCTTGGGGGCAGCTTGTCTTGCAGAGTGAAGCACGATTGGAACAGTGTCTGAAGCACAATAGGCACACACAAATAAATGGCACTTCTCTTATCTTATTCATCAAATAAATGGCACAAATAAATGGCACTTCTCTTTCCCCTCACGTGGGAATGAATAAGCAAACGGCTGAGGGCCGTGCTTCTGCCTCAGCCTCCCTTGTTGCTGAGACCTGCTGCGTGGGACCTGCAGCTCCTGCATCAGGTTGAATTTTATGTTGCAGGCTGGGGGAGTGAGTGATGCTGGGCAGAGGAGGTGGCCTGCTGCCTCTCCCCTGTAGTCCCATTTTGTACCCACGTTTCAGTTCCTAATCAGAACCCTGAGAAAAGCTAGGGTTGATTGTTCCCCTCATTGTCCCACCGGCAAAACTTTGAGCACACTTACCGTGTGCCAGTTACTGTTCTGTCTACAGTGACTCATTTAACCTTCTTACTAACACCAGGAGGTGGGTACTATTATTGTTCCCATTTAAAAAATGACACTGAGGCCCAGAGATATTAAATTCCTTGTTTAGGTAATGTCCTTAGTAATTAAGGGAGCTGGGGTTTGAACCTGGACAGACGCGTTCAGATCTGCGCTTCTAATCTGTATACCTCTCATAACCACCCAGGGCTGTGTAGAGTCGTTTTCCTTTTGGTTTCAGTGCTGGTTTAGGCTGCATTCAGGTGCGGCAGCCTGCCTGAGCCCATCATAGCGGTTCTGTGTGGTGCTCCATCCAGGGAGGTGCCTCCTATGGAACTCAGCTCACTGTGCCACTGATTTCTCCTCTTCTTTTGAGTGCACATTTGGTTACTTGGGCTTCAAGGATGCAGCTTGTGTGGCCAGGTGCCTGTGACTGTTTAGAGGTGGCCAGAGCTTCTGAAAGTCTGGGCTGGGCCCAGTTGGAGGTCGAGAAATAACTCACCCAGTGTGATGTCTTGCATTTTCTTTCTAAGCGTTAGCCTTAGGGCTGTGCATGCAGGACTGCTGCTACTTGATCAAGGTTACTGTTTTCCAAGGTCACTGTCTAGGTACCAGTGTCTTATCTGATTTCCAGAGCAAAAATACATGGAAGTATAGTACCTCTTTTGTTTTCATAGGCTAGTGATTGGAACAAGTCCATCAAGATAAGAAGCAAAACATTAATGAATCCACTCAGATATTTTAAAAAGTAATATGAGGGTGGAGAATGGAGGAAAGAACTGAAATTACATTTTCATTAAAGTTATATGTCAAACATAAATTATATTTTACCTGTATTTTAAGATTGACCAAGTGATTGTATAGGCTAAGCGACCTGCTTGAATTAGTACCTAAAATTCTTTTTTTAAATATAGATTAATTTTATTGTTTGTGAGAAGGTGAGAGAGTGAGAGAGAGAGAGAGAGAGAGAGAGAAGGTGGTAGGGCCCAGAGCAGCCTCCATAGTTGTACATCATTAGTTGTGACATAGTTTTATTCCACCCAGCTGGATGTGGGGCCATGTGGGGTAGGAACTGAATGCATCAGGGGCCTCTCGCATGGGAGGTGAGAACCTTCACCGCTGAGACATCCCAGCGGTTACCAACTGCACCACAGTTCAGCTTGTGGGTTTTACCAGGCCCAGGGGCTGGGAATCGAACCCCGGACCTTGCAGTTGCAAGGCAAGTGCTCAGCCTCTGAGCTATCCCAGCATCCCAGCTAAAATTCTTACTGAATTATTTATGCTCCCACTGTAGCATAGCATGGTGTTTCCATCACGTCCTCTGTGCTTTCCTCATCACGGAGCCCCTTTCTCTTCTCGGGAAGGGGTAGAGGAGCACGCATTTCCCTTCGTAACACTCTAGAGTGGGCGATTCCAGGTGCGGAAACTCGAGACCATTGAGCCCCAGGTACTGGCACCTGCTCTCAGTGCTGGTGGCAGAGGCAGGGGTGAACTCCAGCAACTCGGAGCCCAGAATTGGTGCTTCTCCCTGGAGAAGCTGGATTCACCTGTAGATCACCCTGGAGACAGGCCGATGGCAGTTGTTATCTCAGCTTTTTACAGAGAGGACACTGGCCTGCCCTGTCACATAGCCTTTGGGTCACCACTCTCAGAGGTGGTGCCCAGGCTCCTGCCTTGTGTCATGGGGCTTAGTTCACCCACGCCTCGTGTGTGCCTTAGGGTGGAGCCTCCGAGGGCACGAGGAGGATGGAGCCTTTCTCTCCCTAATGTATTAAAAGCATTGAAAGAAACCCCACCCTGGAGTAAGTCATCGGGAGGCCTTGTACCTTGTTGAGGAAGGCAGTGTGATGTAGTGGCAGAAGAGCCACAAAGCCTGGGATCCAGTCCTGACCTGCCACTTTCTCCTTTGGTGGCCTTGGGCCAGGCACATGGCCTTTCTGTGCCTCAGTTGCCTCGACTAGAAAATGGGAGGATAATAGTGCCTTCCTCCTAGGATTGCTGGGAAAGAAGTGAATGACTGTATGGAATTCCTGTCTGGAATAAACAGTACAATTTGCTCAAATTATAGTAGGTACCATGTATAATAGTGATAGCTATTATTTTTCTCTTGTTGCCATTAGGATGACAGCAGTAGTAATGGTAGTAGCATCTTGCCTGTTATTTGTAGCAATTGCCGGAAGCACATCTCGCCTGCTTGTGACAACAGTGTCTTATGCCTTGGATGAAAAATCCCAGCAGGTGCCAGAGGTCTGAAAATGATTGTTCTCTCTGGTTGAGCTCTTTAACTGCACTGCCTGTCATTTTCCCAGAGGCCTCAGTGTCGTTCCTGATGAAGAAGTCATTGAAATGTATGAGGGGTCCCATGTGCCTTTGGAGCAGATGAGCGACTTCTACGGAAAGGTAATGAGAGGTGCTTTATTTATTTAAAACAGCCTGTCCTTTTCCTTCCTGAAACATGGCCTGGTCGATTTTGGAGCTTAACTTCTAGACTCTCTTCACTATTCACAGGGAATTGACAAGAAAATCTGTGTAGAGAGACCCTTAGTTTGAGAGAGACTAGTGTGTTAGAGATTCCCTGGGTTCTTTCAAGACGCTCTCGTAGTCCTTTTCTCCCTATGAGGCCCTGTGCCTTCCTCATACCTATCAATGTTTGACACCACCTACCTGGTGTGTCCCCACTTTCTGGATTAAGCTGGGAGGGTGCGGGGGTGGCTATCAGTGTAGCAGCTGTCACCTCCCCTGAGATTGAGGATTGAGGGCAGCAAGTGACCCTGTGCCTGAAGAGACCCCTGCTTTTCTAACTTTATGGTTCTCTTTCCTAAGTTTTGCTTCCCGTCTTGTTAGAGGCATTGTCTTATTTGCATTGTCAACATGCAATGGGAGATGCCCCGTCAGCCAATAAAACTGAGTACAATTTGCAGGCATTTAGAGAAAGGCGCTGCTTAAGCTCACACATGGGCTGTTGTGAGATGCTCAAATTCAGGAGTGGCTTTTTCTGAAATTCCACGGGCAGTAATCTGTTTGCTGGCTTTGCTCTGTGTTTGATGAAGAGTGTGAGCTGGGAGTTGGACAAGGCTCAAAGGAGAGTGGAAAGGGAAGGGGTGGTTAGACTTTGGGGGAAATCAGAACATTTCCTTGGATATGCCAGTTACACTCTGCTGTTAATGGGAAGAAACAAGGCGAACATTTTTACATTTTATTGTTAGAATTTTTCTTTTCTTGTGGAGAGGGATCCAGGTATTGACCAGCATCTTCCTCAGTAAAGGAAAAGTCTAGCTTTTCTGGGTGTTGGCCTCCATTTCTAAAGTGTCCCCTCTGCCTGCAGAGTTCCCATGGAAACACCATGAAACAGTTCATGGACATCTTCTCGCTGCCGGAGATGTCCCTCCTGTCCTGTGTGAACGAATACTTTCTGAAGAACAACATTGACTACGAGCCTGTCCATCTGTACAAAGATGTCAAGGTTGTGTTGACAGTGAGGGATCTTGATGCCGCGTCCTTGTCAGCGAAGTAACAGAATCCATAGCCTCCCTTGTTGGCTGGGTGTTTGAAATAGCCCTTTGCCTGAGAGCTCTTGTATTTGCAGTTTAACCCTGAACATTCTAAGACAGGATGTTATGTTACAGAGAAGTGGAAACCAGTCAGATTTGCTAAAAGAAGCCTTTGCTCATCTTGTTACCTGGATGTCTTAATTTTTTCTGACCAAAGGCTAGGGCCAGGGCATCCGGCCTTACCCGGCTCTCCCTCAGCCTGCCCGGGGTGAGGGGTGACTTCACACGAAGAGGTGGGATGCAATTTCAGGCTGCAGCCCAGAGCCTTCAGTTGCCCAGGGCGGGCGGCTTTATCTCTTGCACACAAAGGTTCCCTGTAGGCTTTCTGAGGCCTCGCAGAAGCTGTGCAAAAATCCAGTTGGAGAGGGAGACAGATCTAAACGTTTATATGCATGTATACACACCTCATTTGTACTTGTATAGCTTTGTATTTATATATTTTAATTCCTATTTACTTTTATATGTGTTTATATTCTTTAAACTGAACTTTTTTCACTACTTAAATATCTTTATATATTATTTAATATCTATTTATAAGTATGCATCATAAATATACTTGTATATAATACATATATGCTTGAACATCTGTAGTTCTTAAAGATTCATATTCATATACTAAAATATTTTTATTATATGAGGGCTGTCTGGAACGTATCCCATCAAGTAACTGTCCTCATTCTGTTGTCACTAGCTGGACTTTTTCTGGACAGCTCTTGTATATTTATGAATGGGTTCGTGAACCTGCTTTTGGGGTCTAGGGAAGGCCATCAAGATGAAAAGAGCAATAATGCCTGTTGCCCAGATGACTTGGAGTCATTTGTTCATGATACTGCATACAAATTATGGTTTATCATGTGGGGTTTTATTCAGAATTATTCACACAAATTACCTCCAAGTGACCCTTTTGAAAATTGCATAGGAAAGTGCCTCTATCACCATGGAGACTTAAGTTTTCCCCAAAGGGTGTCACCTATGATAGATGGACCAGTATTTAGGTTTCATTCAGTTCCTGGATTGCCAGGCTTCTAGTGACAGAGATTGTCCTGAATGCCATTTCACTTGGACTGTTACTCGGGCCCCTACGTTCACTGATTAAGGATGTATCTTTTGACAGGATGCAATTCGCGATGTGCACATCAAAGGAATCATGTACAGAGCCATTGAAGCAGACATTGGTACGTGTCAGACTTGCCCTTTGCCCTGCCATCTCACTTTCATTCCAGATGCTGAGCAGGGGCTTTAGCCCCCTCTTGAGTGCTGTGCAGAGACCCCGCGTCCTTGCATCTCAGCCGTCTCCCTCCCCTTTGCCTCAGAAGTTGACCTAATCCTGACTCGGGAGGAGAGGCACTAGCAGCTCGCAGCCGCTTCATTTTGTCCCCTTAGACCGAGGAGGCAGGGTCTCGGATCCTGATGCATAGACACTGATAGACCACCCTGAATGAAATTTCCTTAGGACTGCATTCTCTTCCCCCAAGTGCCCAGGACAGTGCCGGACCTGTGGGCCCCATTTAGTGAGCGCTTCTGATTGAGTGACTTCATGTTGAACCTGTGTGTGAACTCTTCTCTTGCTCTTAGAAAAGTACATCTGCTATGCTGAGCAGACCCGGGCTGTGCTGGCCAAACTGGCTGACCATGACAAGAAGATGTTTCTCATCACCAACAGCCCCAGTAGCTTTGTGTAAGTTGTCCTTCGTCTCCCGGTGGCTTCTGGCTCACTTCTATTGTGTTTAATAGCTGGAAATTTGAAAGAGAAGGCTGCAAAACCAGTGAATTTCTGTAATGCTAGACTAACCTGGCTGACGTGTTTTAGGGACAAAGGGATGCGGTACATCGTTGGAAAAGACTGGAGGGACCTGTTTGATGTGGTCATTGTTCAGGCTGAGAAGCCCAACTTCTTTAATGATAAGAGGAGGTGAGTGTCTTGTCTTTCTGGGGGACTGGATTTTATTCATTAGCTGCTAGGGGTACGTATTTAGAGTGTCTTGGTGAAATCCAGTTGGAAGAACATATGCATCTGAGATGGTAGCTTTTGGGTTTTACCACTTCTAACAAGTAATAGCAAGGAGGGTAAAGTTAGTTCATAGCAGACTCCTTACATGTATTGAAATGGTCCTCAGTGCAACTTGGGCTGCTCCATTCTTATGGTTCAGGCTTTAAGAAAATGGTTGACAACAATGAAAAACCCAAATGCCACATGGTAAATTAGATCTCTTGAGGCAGACACACTGTAAAGTATCACAAAACAATAGCAACAGCAAACCACCTGGTAGGTAGCTCTCTAAATAGAAGTCTAAATACTGCTTTTAGAATTGCAATTGGATTTTGCAAAACTTGACTGCAACATAGGTTTTGCATCCAATGGAGTAAATCTCTACCATGACTTACAGGCTGTCTTTCTGTCCCGGTCACTTTGGGGAGTAGGGGTGTCGGGAAGTTTTGGGTTGTGACGGTGATTGGTGTTTGCTCTTAGGATTTTAATGGGTGAGGGTCTGGGATCCTACAATATCTTTTACTGTGTGAGGCAGACATGTCCACCAAGAGTTATCCCCCACAAAATGTCAATAGTGTAGAGAGTTACTGCACAGGAAAATAACTCATTTTAATATAACAATGGCATATTGTGCACTTGGTAACCAGGTGGCCTTTCCTCTCTGCTAGGTGATATAAAATGTCATAATCAGGCGCTATGGTTAGTGTCGAATGAATTAAGTCCCAGCTTTCCAAATGTCACAGACTCCTGGAAGATGAGGCACAGCCAAGAACCATGAGGGAAAAGCTAGAGAGCTGATGAAAATCAGCTGTACACAGTGGCTGCTCTGTCCCTGATAAAGCGCTCTCCCGAATTTTCTGGGTAGATTCTAGGGTGGGGTTGGGAGGGGGGGCCTCGTCTCTCCTTTTACCACGGACCTCCTCTTGCTTTCCTGTTGATGCACAGCGGCAGGACAGTGTCTTGGGCCCTTGTTCCAGGGTGGGTGTTGGCTGGGTCCCAGCATGGTGCGCTCCCTTACTGCATCCATTTACTTTGTACTTCTCCGGATGCCTGGAATAAAAGTAGAATAATTCACCACCTAGATTCATCCCTGGGTTATTTTATAATAATGAAAGTCAGAAATATGAGGGGATATTATGCAGCCACAAAAGTGATGTATTTGGGAAAAACAGTCAGATGTACTATGACTATAAAAAGGGATGTATGAAGAATGTGTAATCACATAAGAAATTGCTCACCACATTAGAGAAAAACAAATATAATCAGTATACACAAATGATCCTTATTTTATATGTTCATTAAAAGAAGAAAGAAATATAACAGATGTGTAAAGACCAAAAGACGTCTACTGAAATGTTTTTTGCACCTAGGTATTGGAATTCTGGGTGATTTTTCTTTTCTCCATTGTATTTTTCTCCATTTTTCAATTTTTTTGAAGTGAGTTTATAGTTTTCTGATCAGAAGAACAAATAAGTGTTACCTTAAAAAAATAGAGGCAAACAAACCCCTCATTTTTTGGACTAGCACCCCGGGGTGGAGGAATAGGCCTTATTTTCCATTCTCTATCGTAAAGTAGTTTGCCTGGACCTCTGATGGGTTTTGTATCTGGAGTGGCTGAATTTCAAGTATGAAGCTGGAAAAGTATACTAAAGCAGTATTTCAGTATTCTTCTTTTTTTGTAAAACAGTTTGTTTTTGTAGAAAACAGACATTTTCTGTATGGTCAAATAAATTTGGGAAATCTGGGTTAAAGGCAGTTTCTTTACAGTAGGCCTCTTCACAGCCATCAGTAACTTTACAAGGGACACATGTAGTGCATAGTGTTTTTCAAAAGTATGTGACCTTGGACTTCTTTTCCTCTACGTGTCTGTGGATACCAGGGTCTGCAGATTGGGCCATATCACCCTGGGCCAGGGTGTGGTGGCATTTGATTTCAGGGCTTTCTCAGGTTGGCTGAACTCCTTTCTGTTCCCAGTGAGTAGCCATGTCATATTTCATACATCTGACAGCCTGCATGACTACCATATGTTGTAATGTTTCCCACTTCTGTTCTCAGACCTTTCCGAAAGGTGAACGAGAAAGGTGTCTTACTCTGGGATAAAATCCACAAGTTGCAGAAAGGCCAGATTTACAAGCAGGTATCTCACGACCAGTGTGTCCACTTTGTTGCTTTGCTTTGGGTGCTCAGTTCTGAGGGCAGCTAACATTCATGGAGGCTTACTGTGTGCCAGGCTCAGCTCTGAGTACTCTGCTTGAACTGACTGCTTATAACTTGGTAGTAGAATTTAAGATCAAGTCAATATATTTCCAATATGCTGTATCTAAACTCAGAATTGAATAGTTTTTAAAAGCAGAATATAAAAGCATTCTGTAACATTGAAGATGCCAGTAACAAAACTTGGAGATTTTTCTTTAAGAAGCATTTAATCACATGCTATGTTACTTGTCCAAATTAATAATTATTTCCTGACAAGCTGTGTTTTATGTATGGTTTTAATACAAGGCTTGCAAATGTTTGAATAAATGATTGAATTGCTAACTATTGTGTTACTAAAGTTAATTTATTTTCTAAATATTATGATACATTCCTGGTTAGAATGTAACAACTTGCTAGATTTGACATGAAGTATGTTTTCTAGGCTTTGAAAAATTAGTTTTGATAAAGTCATTCCTTCTACAAGTTAGCTTAAGAAAATGATTAAGATGTAATTAAAACCATGGTACAAGATTATCATGAAGTTACTTTCAAATTAGACAACAGAGTAAATGGTAAGAATAAGTGTCCAGCATCAGGTAATGGATGAAATGAATTATAGTACTTGAAAGGAACTGAAAGTATGAGACAGGATAATATTTGACTTGGAAAGATGGTCGCAGTATGTTAGGTATAAAAAGGCCACTTCAAAGAGTTATGTACAGTATGAGTCCTTTATGGAAAGTACATTTGATTTAGAATAAAGGCTTGAAAAGTTTCATACTAAGATGCTTTTATCTTTATATTTTGATATTTACAATAAATCATAAAAGCAAACACATTTTTTTGAGGTTTTAAAAAAGTAGGTATTTTGGGCCGTGGGTTATACACAGGCCTCTGTCATATGATATAATATCTGTGTTTTTCCTTTATTGCAGGGCAATTTATATGAGTTTTTGAAGCTCACAGGATGGAGAGGATCCAAAGTGTTGTATTTTGGTGACCATATATACAGTGACCTGGCGGTGAGGAACCTTTTTTCCTCGTTCTTTCTTGGGGGACAGATGTGTTAGTCCCAGTTATTAAGGAATTTCTCTTTTGTTTAGGACCATTTTTATGCTTTCATAAAAAGGAGGATTAGGCCACATTTTTTTTTTTTTTAAGTCTCATTTTTGATAGAACAGGATGGATCCATCATGAAACAGATAAATTTTTTTTGGAAATGATGCAAATTAGCAGTTTACTCAGTTTATCAGAAAAATCTTTCCATTTAAGTGCTTAGTAAAGAAAAACTATGAAGTGCACTCCCAGATGTAGGCACTCCCAGAATGTCCAGTCTGGCCATGTGGCAGCATGAGCGTTTGCCTCTTGCTATGTGGGGTTTTCGTGCCTTGGTGAGATAATAATTGTGTGTTGCCCTTATGGCATGTGGGTGTGTGGCCCTGTGAGTATGTGTGTGTACACCCCCCCACACACACATACATACCAGCCCTCAGAGAGGTAATCACACACACACACACACCACCCCCCAACAGTAGTAGTTACACACACACACACACACACACACACACACACACCCCACCCCCCAACCATCCCCTCCCCCAGCCCTCTGAGGTAATCACACAGTCGTTCTTCAGGAGTAGTCCTGAGGCATCAGCGTCACCTGGGAACTTGTTAGAAATGCAAATTCTTGGACTAACCCCTGAGAGTTAGGGAGTTCCCTCTTGTTCAGTTTTTGGAATAGTTTGAGAAGGATTGGTGCTCATTCATCTTTAATGTTGGGTAGATTTCACCAGTGAAGCCATCCTCTTTGGAAGGTTTTTCATTCCTAATTCAATCTCCTTACTAACTAGAGGTCTGTTCAGATTTTCTATTTTTGATGCAGTCTTGGTACGTTGTGTGTGTCTGGGAATTTGTCCAGTTCATCTAGGTCATCCAAGTTGTTGGCAGACCGTTCATAGCACTCTTTTTAATCCTTTCTATTTCTGTAGAATCAGTAGTAATGTCACCACTTAGATTTCTGATTTTAGTAAATTGAGTCGTCTTTCTCTCAGTCAAGCTAAAGGTTTGTCAATTTTGTTGATCTTTTTGAAGAATCAGCTCTTGGTTTTGTTGATATTTTTTCCTATTCTTTATTTTACCATATCTTTATTATTTCCTTTGTTCTACTAGCTTTCAGTTTAGTTTGTTTTTCTTTTTCTAGTTCCTTAAGATATAAAGTTAGGTAGCTGATATGAGACCTTTTTTAATGTCAATGTTTATAACTATAAATCTCACTCTTAGCACTGCTTTTGCAGCATGCTATCAGTTCAGGTGTGTTGTGTTTGCACTTTGATTTGTTTCAAGATATTTTCTAATTTCCCTTGTGATTTCTTCTTTTCCCCATTGGTTAAGAGTGTTGTTTAATTTCCACACATTTGTGAATTCTCCAGTTTTTTCTTCTGTCAATTTCTAGATTCATACCTTATGAACAGAAAAGATACTTTGCATGATTTCATTCTTTAAAACATTTTTTTAAATTGTTAAACTTATTGGGGTGACATTGGTGGGTAAAAATTAATAGGTTCTAGGTATACAATTCTACTGTACATCGTCTATGTAATTGTATTGTGTGCTCATCACCCAGGTCATTCTTTTCAAATTTATTCAACCCACTTGACATGGTATATTTACTTGCTTATTTGTTGTCTGTATGTCCCACGAGGGTAGGGATGTGTCAGCATTTGTTCACTGTTTTGTCCTCAGTATCTAGAACAGGGCCTAGCAACTAGTAGCACTTCATTAATATTTGTCAAATGAGAAGCATGGATGACCCTTTAGTCTGGTGATTGCATAGCTTAGATTTTCCAGGGCATAACTGGTATCCGGTAATCTGGCCTGTTGTCACACTGTGAGGTTACAATCTTTGGAATGAAAAATGTGATCCTGTGTGTTTATGTTGTAAAATCAGCCCAAGTCTGAGATTCCATGGTTCTTGCTAACCTGCGAGGCCTGGTGCACAGTGGGCACTCCCCAGCCTTGGGTGGAGGAGCTGAATGAAGACCTGCAGCAGCACCTCAGTGGAGCCCCTCTCTGCCCCTACGTAATTCTTGTGTGACAGGCCACAGTTAATGGTTCCTGACCTGTGTTTCTGCAAGGCTGGTGACTCATTGCAGTTATTTCTGGAGTAGAAACTTTTGGGGGATGAAATGGTCAAAGCCTGGGGCTAACTTGTTTTTAATTAAATGTAATTAATTGAATTTGGCTTGGTTAATTACTAACCATTACAAATAAAAACTAATGCAGTGAATGCCTGGTGTGTCTGGGAAAGGCAAAATGAAGTAGTTTAAATTCTGATGAGATGAATGCTGACTTTCTATGATCTTTGCCACCAGGATTTGACTCTGAAGCATGGCTGGCGAACTGGTGCGATCATCCCAGAGTTAAGATCTGAGCTCAAAATCATGAACACGGAGCAGTACGTTCAAACCATGACCTGGCTGCAGACCCTGACTGGGCTTTTGGAGCAAATGCAGGTGTGGGAATTTTTTTTTTTCTCCTACTCTATTTAAGCCTGAAGTCAGTCCACTAGTGAAAGTTACTGTAGGCCTTTTCTGTTTAATTGTGGCTATAAAGGGTAAGGCATAAGCCAGCCTGCAGATTTAAAAACTGGGCTTTTTGTGCCCCTGAGAGAGTTTTGCCAATTTTCCCTGAAGAGACCTTTAACCAGAACCATTTGAAGAAAGAACTTTGTGGGGCCTGTGTGCTCACAGGTGTTCACGTTGCTCTGTCAGTGAAAGCCCAGCGTGCTGGGGTTCCCAGTAAGCCCCGCTGAGGTGTGCGGTGGAGCAGTGGATTCAAGAAAGAATCACTGCCCATGTTTGTGTCTTGCCCTGCTTCTGCCTTTAGCCTGCAGTGTCCTTCTCCGATCTGGGCCTCAGTTTCCCCACCTGTAAAATTAGGGATCCTGCAGAATGAACACTTCCAACCAGACACCACGGAAGAGCCTAGGTCCTGCGTGCAGCCCCCATTTGATTTTGAGGCGACTACGCATAGTTTGCTGGCTCAGTAGAGTACATTGCCTGTTTTTTTTTGTTTTGTATGTCACACAGCCAGTTTTGGACAGTGAGGAATGTTGTTTTCAGGGGTGATTTCCTGGCCTGTGAAGCAGCCCATCCCCTTGGCAGCTGTGGCCCCCCCCGTCCCAATCTCATGTGGCACCGGCTTTCTCACCTGGTTCTAGCTGGTCGAGCCTGCAGCCATCAGTGCGAGTGCCGACTCTTTCAGGTGAAGGGGCATGGGTGCCCGCTTTCTTGGCTGACACACCTGCTGCTCATGGCCTGCCGGCCATGTAGGAAATGGTCAGGGAGCTGCCTTGCCTGGCCCAGCCGGCAGCCTGGGTGGAGGCGGCTGGCAGGGAGCTCAGACAGAGCTGTGGGGGATGGCAGGCCCAGTCTTCACTCCAGGGCACACACATGCCAGGGCACGGGGCCCTCCTGTCCCCCAGGTCTTGTGTCCATGAGCTCTAGCTACATTGGTTCTCGGCTTTTCTCTGACAAGACTTGTTCTGTTTCCTCACAATGCTGGTCTGTGAGATGATTTTCTAAAAAGGCAGTGATTGTGGGTTAATGTAGCCTTGAGTTTGTGCATAGGGCATAGAGTAATAATAGTTACACTTTCTGTGGCAGACACTGCCAAGTGCTTGCTCTACACGCATTATTCATTTAATAGTCCTGGCCGTTCTGTGTGGGTAGTTACAACTTTTCCACATTAGAGTAAGGAAATTGGGTGTTCGAGAGGTTAAGTAACGTGTCTGAGGTCAGAAGATGACAAAGGAAGAGCTAGACCCTGGGTTTGTGTGACGCCCACGCCCATGCTTTCGAGCACTGCATTTCTTCCCTACCGTGTGCCGTAGGGGTCTGAGGTATGGCCAGGGACTCCTCACCTGATGCCAGCAGCTGGTCAGATACACAGGCGTGACCTGCTTGCAGAGGGTATCACTGCATTTTAGCTTTGGGGACAGTTTCTTTGTTTTCCTCTTTGAGCTACGTGAAAAGCTTGATGACTAAGTATGTGATTAGAGAGTGGAAGTGCTGAGACTATTTCTGTGATTTATAGACTTAATTACACAAGGCTGAGGTTAGGGAAGGAAGAAGAGGAAGTTAACATATATATGCTGCCACCCCCATTTTGCAGGAGAGGAAACTGAGGCTAAGAAATAAGTCACTTTTCCAGAATCACTGCGTTAGTGAACAGCAGAACCAAGCTATTTAGGAATGACCATCTGTACCGTTTGAAACAGAATAGTGCTGTTTTCTGTTCCGTTTAAAATGGTAAGTGTGGTCAGCCTAGGTGGAGGGCCCACCTGAGGGGCAGGAGTAGAGAGGAGCATTCACATGGCCTGTAGCAGCTAGTTTTAAAAAGGAAAAAGTAGATTAACCTTGGTAATCCTTATTCTGGTCACCAGTCAGAGAATTCTCTCCTCCTGTAAGCACGGGGCAGAGTAAGGGGCTAGAAGCTTCTCCTCCATACTGGACACAGCTGTGTGGGCAGAGGTGGGAGAGGCATTCCCTCCCACAGACTGACATCCTGTTCTGTGCAGCGTCATTGCTTTGTCATGGTCTGCTTACCTGGGTAACCCCCGAAAATGGTCTCCATCTTACCCTGTCTAGCATCATCAGCATCAAGCATAGTGCTCAGCACACAGCAGGTGCTGAATGTGTATAGATATGTATATGTGTGGGTGTGTATGTATCACATGTGTACATGCATACACATGCATGTATATGGATGCATATACGTTTGTCTATGTGTGTATATATGCGCATGCATATATGTGTATGTATACATAAATTCCTTGTGATGCCCTACAGATTTTTGATCTAGTCACATACTCTGTAGTGCCTAAATTGTATAGTGAGCAATTCGGTGATTAAAATGTGGAAGCTAATTAAAACTGTGCTCACAGAACCATCAGCACCCCTGAAGTGCCAGGTCAGCCTTCCAGTGGCCATTCAGTGTAGCTGCTTCCTGGGGGTGTGGTGTGGGAGGTGCTGTGGGGCAGGAAACCCCACAGCAAACGCAGGGTTCTGTGTGAGCAACAGAGGCCCTTAGTGGGTGTCTGTCAGGCTCGCGAGCTGGGCAGACCTGATAAACAGAAGGGCCTTGGCTCCTGCGTCAGAAGCAGAAGGTTTGCCTGTTTGGTCTCGTCCTCTGGGTCCTAGGGCTGCCCTGTGACCGTGAATCGCAGGGAGCCACCTGTCCTCTGTGGTCATGTGGGCCCTGCCCCTGGCCGGCGCTTCTGTTTACCCACAGGAGCCCTGTGAGATTGGGCAGCTGTCACTCTCTCTGCCCTTTGCTCATGTTTCAGCCCAGTGAGAGAGCTCCCCACTTTTCCATCTCATTTGAGGTGCTCAGCTTCTTGATTTTTACAAAAACAATTATTTCTTTTCTCTTAAACACTTTAAAAGATAATATTAAAGAAAAAAATTGAGGGGAAGCCGGGATGGCTCAGTGGGTTAGGTGCTCACTTTGCAGCGCCGGGGACTGAGGATCGAATCCCGGCCCCGGCCCGTGCGGAACCATATGCTGAACTGGGAGCTCCCCTAGTTCAGTTCTCTCTCTATCTCTGTATCTCTCTCTCTCCCTCTCTGTCAAAAATAAATAAATAAATAAATAATTAAAAAAAAAGAAAAAAATTGAAAACAAATTGTAATTTTACTACCCTTGCACAAATTAAAAGAAAAATTTTCATGTTAATTTCCAAATATATGCACATATTTTTACATGCTTCCAGTTAGTGGATGTACTGTTATACCTGCTATTTCCACTTAGCTGCCATGTATGTGTGTGACAGGCACTATATGTATTGGGCATGTTTATATATGTAGTACATAATGTGTAATGGATATATTACATATATTTTAGGTGGATATATATGCATTATTTAACAATAATACCTCTAATAAGGGACTTAATACCTTTATAATTTTTTATTTAACTTGTTAAACCATATTTCCATATTGGAAATATTTTAAACTGTTTTGATGAAGAGAGGATTGCAACTGGAAAGTCTGAAAATATATTATTTCACTCAAATGCTTGTCTCTGAGGCTTGAATAAAATTTCTCCGAGAAAAGCTGCCCATTAACAAATTCTCACACCTAGTGTGTTTATTTGCTACCAGAACTGTGTCAGTAAATGGCTTGTGTCCTACAGGTTCACAGAGATGCAGAGTCCCAGATGGTTCTGCAGGAGTGGAAGAAGGAGAGGAAGGAGATGAGGTAAGAGTAGCTCGTTTTGAAGGTAGGGAGGCACCACCGTGTCTGCATATGCTCAACCCAGACACCTGCCCCAGACATCCTTTTGTAGCTCCCAGGTGTGAATGTGACACCCCCAGTGTCCAGAACCACCTGTGTGCTGTTAGTGAGGCAGCATGCCCTTCCTCATACCTCCCGCCCTTGCCATTTCCTTGTTTCTTTTCTTCAAATCAAACAACTATGCTCTTACTTCTCTCACCTGGGCTCACATACACAGCTTACCGTGACTGCACATTTCCTGCCAGGACCTGCCTGATTTGAAGGAGCTTTTCCTACCCATCCCTGCCCCTATCTGCTTGAGTCTCCCATATGGGCAGCCTGTGGCCCCCTGGTTGGTAATGCCGGCTGCAGGGTGTGGCTGCTGGGACAGTATTGGAGGTGGGCTCTGAACCACAGTGAGTTCCTAGGGTGCTTGCAGCCCTGATGCTCACTGGTGACCTGGGCTGTTTCAGGAATGGGCCTGTACTCAGTACTGTTAGTGGCGAAGAAGTTTGTGGGGCTTCCTCTGAAGGGGCTGGCTGTTCCAAAGGGGCCTTGTGGACAGTCGTGCTTCCCTGAGAGGACGCTGTTGTTTGGACCCCATCCATGTGGTCATTTCTGCTTCTTGGCCTCTCCTGCCCCGGGCACAGCTGTTTCTAGGGTTTGGGAGTGCCTGGGTTCTGAGCAGTGGGCATCCTGATTGCGGGGAGTGGGCGGAGGGGGGCATGGAGAGAGGACAGAATCCATCCCTCATGGATGGATCGACTCAGTCTTCCTTCCTCCCTCCAGGGCTTTGGCTGCCTGTGGCTTATTCTAACTTGATCATCACTCTAACATTGGTCTGAAAATGTTGGGTGAGAGGATGATGGGCATCTATGTGATTTGACTCTGAGCCCTTTGCCCCTAAAGGCCAGAACTGGGCCTTACACTTCAGGGACCTCAAATTATTAGATGAAGGAACTGTTTGACCCATCAGAGTGATTTTGGTTTCGAATTCGAGTTTCTAACAACTTCATATATCAATGAGATTTTAAAATAAAAGTTAAACACCATTTATGACATTCCACCCACAGACCTAATTGAGTTCTTTTAATATTCTACGTTTTGGCTGTCACATCTACTGTGACCAATATGACAACAGATAACTACTGCCAACTAGTATCTTTTATTACACCGTGGAAATGATTACAATTTTTGTTATATTTGTAATTTATTAACAGTCAAATGATATTTGAGCCATTTTGCTGGAATGGTTGTGTGAACGTGTTCTAGACATCCGATGGTGTGCATAACCTGTGTACGTGTGATGGGGGTCGGGTGTTGATTTACATGCAGATGCACAGATGCACATTTCTAGGGGCTTGGATTCTGGGGTGGGCTAAACAGCCTTGCAAAGTTCTTATAACCTGGGCTTTGAGGAGGCAGTGAGGTGTTCAAAAGTGAGTAATGGATAGTGGAGATTGATCTACATCACTATAAAAGAATCCTTAATTTCTCAGATAGCAAAGTACTTTACATTTATAATATGCTTCTACTTCTCTTACTCAGTAGTTACTATAACCTTGTCAAAAGGGAGTCTTCATCCCATTCTGTAGATGAGGAAAGTGTGGAGCCTGAGGACATCTTCAGAAGCAGCTCCTGCCTCCTCTGGTTTCTCTGGGAAATGTGTGTAGATTTAGAGGGGCGGGCACATTGCAACTGGCCCTTACACAGTGTTCTGCCCGGCCGGCCTCAGTGGGAGCCTGTCAGTCATTCGGATGGGTGGACGGACAGGCTGCTCTTCTAGGCAAATTTTACTCTCAAATGAGTTCTATGAAAATGAAAAAGTCACTTAAGGTGTAATAAACTCCTGGGGAGTTTTAGTAACTTCAAAACAGATTTATTTTTGAATCGTTCTCTGTTATTCCCCTTTTTTTGCTTCTTCAGAGAAATGACCAAAAGTTTCTTCAATGCCCACTTTGGAAGCTTGTTCCGCACAGACCAGAACCCAACCTACTTCCTGAGGCGCCTGTCACGATTTGCTGACATCTACATGGCGTCTCTGAGCTGCCTCCTGAACTATGACATGAGCCACACGTTCTACCCCAGGAGGACTCCACTGCAGCACGAGCTTCCCGCGTGGTCGGACATGGCCCCCAACTTCAGACTCCCCCTCCTGCAGGAGGCCCAGGCCAAGTGAGCCCGTGCCCGCCTGAGGAAAAAGCCAGAAGCAGCCACAGTTCAGGATTGGGCAGATATGACAGGGTTGACTTTGTATGGATACGAGTGTTGTTTTCGGAACAGATACAGATATGCCCTTTGATATTTATTTTGTATCTCGTGGAGACTACTCCCCAGGTCGTTAAGACAAGCTAGCAGCCCACCAGCCCTGCCTTCCTGCCCACATCGCGCCAAATGGCAAACTTCTCACGGACACAGTGATCAGCCTTTCTGTTCCCGAGGTACTGCGACTAATGCCAGCTTTTCAGGGACAGGTGAGACTTGTGGATGCCGTCTCCATATTCCAGCAGGTGAAGATTTGAAGCCATTGACTCTTCCCTGGAAAATGTACTGCACATTCACAGACAGTGTGTTGGGGGCTGGAGGCACAGTGGCGTGCAGATCAACTGGTCGCAGAAAGTTCATGATTTAATGAAGTAGGACAAACTCGATAGCGAGTAACAGATGACCACAAGCCACAGCCAATGCCCCAGTCGTTGGGTACTGGGGCTTTGGGTTTCTGATGCATTACATAAAAGAAAACAGCCTCTCTGCAGAGTCTTCAGTGAGAAAGGACAGGAGAAGGTGCAAGTCCTTGGCCCTTGATTGTCTTCAGTGTCCCCTTCCTGTGTCCTGCCCTATGCCGGGGAAGGACAGACAGTCCCACAAGTGAGGGGCCTGTTCACTCTCTTCCCCAGAGGAGGAGAGTGAGGAGAGAAGGGCTTCTGGTTAAACATTCAGCCGGCGGAATACACTTTGCAGAATAAGGCTGTGAGCAACACGCTGGTAGAAGAGCCCAGCCTGCGCGTGGTGGGTCCCCAGGAATTTATTGCACCTCAGAATGCCATCCGAGCATTGGTTTGATGTGCTAATTGGAGGACAGAAAGTGAAACAAAACAAAATGTTCTTGCAATGAAATGCCATGCCGTGACTCGCACTGGGTCGTGTTGGCATCTTGTTCGAACATATGCATTGTCAGAAGCCATCCTTTTCTAGAGGGTAACAAACATTCCTGCACCACTCATGACTTGTCAGCTGAGGACTGGGCCTGAATTCAGCATGGGAGGAGAGAGGGGTCCTCACCCTCAGCTGCATCTTAGTCTCTCTTCCTAGAGTTCTTTCCTGATGTGTTGTGCAGCTATTTCGGGAGTTGGAGTGGTTTTCTTTAGGTGTCTGTGTTTAAGGTGGGAGAGGATAAAAAGGACACTGAAACTAAGAGAAGAAGAGTTAGAAGTGACTGAGTATTTCTCATTTCTTTCGAAGGACAATTCAGGTGGCATACATTCTTAAACCTAATGGATGCCAGTTACAGGAAGGGGGCTTGTGGAGAGTGCTTGCTAATTCAGCATTTTCATTGTAAAGCATGTGCCGGAATGCAGGATATCCATGAGGTATATAGCATGCACTGGAATGCCGCTCATTATAATGGGATTTTTACTTGTGATATTTTCTTGTATTTAACCACAATAGTGAAGGTGACCCTTTAGACCCAATAGACCCAATTAGATCCCTTTTTTAGTTCTAAAGTTTATTATAAACATAGTAACTGTCCATTCCTTTTTGGGAGTGGGGTAGGCCTTTTGTTTACTGTTTGTTAGCTCTGGGGTGTTTTAAGCATCAGAGTTCATTGGAGACTGGCATTTAAGGGGTGCAGGTAGGTGCCCAGAACTGCTCAGTGTTGGGGTCCTCAAAGGACACACTGGTGACTTTGGCTTATAATTTCTGCTTTGGAGAAGCTCAGTGAGGCAGTCGGTATCATTATTTTAATTTCTTGGTGTTTATCTAATCACATATTCTTTGGATGTCTCCATAGATGCCAGTTTCAGGGTATTTTGTTTACTTAAGAATGAAGTAAAACTTTTAAAAACCTGCTTTCATGGCTGTCTAAACTAGGTGACCCTAGTCTTGGGGGCAGAGACATGTTTTCTGGGTATGAATAATGAATTGTACAGTTTATGACCAGGTAAGTTTTAGTCTCTGGGCCATTGAACGTGGCAGTCTTGCAATGTGCCACCTGGTGGGGGCCTGGCGCCTGTCTGGGCTGGGCCCCTGCAGTACATGCCTGGCGGAGGGCAGACCCGTGCATGCCCGGCAGCCCGGCCCGACAGCCATCTGCATGTGAAGGACAGAGGCTGTCCCCTCCTCTGCGGTCAGGAAGCCTAGATTTTGACTTGTCACTGTCATGACCCCTGTTGGGATTCGGCACACCGTATTGGGCATTTTTCTTTCCCCTGTGTGTCTGGTGTGCACACGGATGAAAAAGCATGTTGGTGCAAGGGGCGTGAGTCATTTCCCACCCTTTCAAAGAGCAATGTGGAAAGCAAACAGCATAAAACTAGTTTGTGCATTGAAACATACTCTCCATTTTTAGCATTGGCTAGACCGGTTTTCTAAGAATTATGTGAACAAAAATTCATAGTCCGGGGCTGTCCATGCCGGCTGAATGCAAAGCGCATGCGTGGTACCTGCCTTGGAAGGGACCTGCATAATTGATTTTTCCAGAGTTGCTTTTATGGATGAACCATGGCTTCCAAGATATTTTAGGAGTTTGGCTTAGAGCTTCCATGTTCCTCCTAATGTAGCCTCTTTTTTTCTTTTTAATACTCTTCAGCTTCATTTTCTGCTGTTGCTATTAATGCCACGTAACATAAACCACCTGTTACTGATTCAGGCCCATCCCAGACTCAGTTACTGGTTGCTTTGCATGTATTGGTTCTTTTAATTATGGCAAAGGGGAAATGAAAATAAATCTTTCCTCCTGGTTCATTTAGTTTTGGTGAACTAAGGCCTTTGAAGCAGTAGTATGCTCAGTACTGGAATTAAATTCCACTATGCTGAATTCTCTTGCTGCCAAAGGCCCGCTCGGGGGTCCTTGTCTAGAGGGCTCTATGACTAAATTTGGCCAGAGGCAGGGTCCCTTGGTTGCCCTGTTTAACTACTGGGGAGCCTGTGTTTTGCCCTCTTATTTTCAATTCCTTTTTGTACTACTTTTCTCTCTCGCTCTTTCTCTTTTATTTGCCTTAGCGTTTGGGAGCTTGGCTCCAAATTCAGCTGCCCTCTCACATTCTGATGGGTTAAGGAAAGGAAAGGGGGTCAAGTTTCTTTAATGCGGGGTCAGAGAACTTTCTTGTGTGAAGGGCCAGACAGTAGATGTCTTCAGCTTTAGAGGCCATTTTCTGTCGCCACGACCCTAGGAATGGGCACAGCTCTGTTCTGTTAGAACGTGATTAACAAAAACAGGCTGCAGGCTGACTGGGGGCCCCAGGCCATAGTGTGCAACCCCTGCCCTCATGGGTCGTGCAGGTGGCGATTACCTTGTGGAAAACGTGCCCATGAAGTTCTATAGTGAGTGGGCCATACTCCCCTCAGAGCTCCTCTCTGGGCATATACTTGCACGGCCAGTGTAACATACTGTGCTTTCAGCACATGGCGCCATTGTCGTGTGTGATTGAGCTGCGTGGCTCAGGCACTGGTTGAATATACCTCTCATTACACTCGGTCATGACTGCTTGTTCCGGGTGGTGGACTTACACCTCCAACAGCTGGGCTTGCTTCCTGCTTTGGGAGTTTCCCCTTCTGAAAACCCTGAGCGACCCCTTCCCCTTCTCCCTCCCCTTCCCATGCATGGATCCTAAGAATGGCACCCTGTAAGCTTCCTGCAGGGGACTATCTCAGCGCATCTGCTTCTCGGGGACCCCATCCCAACCGCTCTTGTGTGCTGTTCTAACACTGCAGGCGTGAACGCTTGACTTAGGAAACTGATTCCTAATTATTTAGTAGAATGGCAAGGTGTACGCTTTCAGGCCCGATAAGTGCAAGCTAGGTAGGCATACTATTTATTCTGAATGTAAACTTGCTATTTATTCTAAATGTTGATTTTATGTTACATAATATTGAACTTATTACCAAATAAAAGTGAATTGTATTATCCAGTTTTTTGTAAGTCATCTGTTTTTGTGTGTCAAGTTTGTGGCATAGCCATATCAAATTCTAATGTATCCCCAAAAAGCATATTCCTGAGAGAAGGGGTGACAGATTTAGGGTCCATTTCTCAGCCCGTCGCTCAGCAGAGCACCCCTGCTTGCTCTCAGCGCTTGAGGAGTGGCTGGAGTAGGCCACAGGTGGATGCTGGGTGTGAGCGTGGTCATAGGTGGTTAGCCGGTGACCCACCTGAATTTCTGTTCTCCAAAGACAGTTCCCACCAAGAGAACAAGGAGATGGTGATCCACATGTTTGTCTGCCATCTAATCACCAGGAAATTGGAAGCAGTGTTTTAAGGGAAGAAAATATTTGAATGATACTGAATTAGGAGTGAGTGCTGTGAAGTCAAATTAGTACTGGGTTTGGGATAAATTTATAAATATTTTGAAGAGATTTTTAAAACACTGTTCAAATGTGTGTGTGTGTGTGTGTGTAAGCACCTTAAGGCCCTTGACCTCTCACTGTGCCAGGACCTTGACCTCGTTCACTTTTCCCCAGGGTAGCCTGCTGTTTTTCCTTCCAGTCACTGGCCATTTCGTACCCACGATGGAGCTATTGGTGGACTCACTAGTAAATCGGTCCCACATTCTTTCGGGGGAGCGATTTCTTGGAAACATGCTATTGCTCCATTATGGTGTGTCATCCTAGAAGAGATAGTAAGCTGTGCATTTGCCCGAAACTGGGACTTCTTCTCTTTCCTGGAGTTGTGAGAAGTTTATAAAACATTCTGGGATTTTCAGAACCTTGGACTTGGCTCAGCGAAAACCCCTCTGGGGGAAGCTGGGATGGCTCAGTGGGTTAAGCGCTCGCTTTGCAGCCCCGGAGACCAGGGATCGAATCCTGGCCCCGGCCCATGTGGACCCATATGCTGGACTGGGGTGTGCCCCCAGTTCAGTTCTTGCCGGGACCTATGTGGGAGGCTCCCGGCCCAGTTCCTGCCCTGCGCAGCCCTGTGCCCGCCTGTGGAGTGAAACTATATGGAAAATTAATGTCAACTATGGAGACTGCTCTGGGCCCTCCCCCTTCTCTCTGTCTCTCCCTGTCTCTCTCTCTCTGTCAAAAACCAATAAAATAAATCTTTAAAAACTCCTCTGATGTGGAACAAAGTTATGTGAGCTGGGAGGACGACAGAGGAGAGCGAGATCTGCTCTACCCAGCCTTGCACTTTGCTGTCCCAGCACAGACTCCCACACTTGGCCAGGATGACCCTTCAAGGGGCAGTTTGGAAATGTGTGGTGGGTGGGGTCGGGGGAGCTCGGTTGTCACATTGATGGGGAGGGCACGTCTGACACTTTGAAAGCAGGAACCTGCTGGTGTGGACATTCTGCGTGGCCCAGAGAGCCCTGCACATCCCTGTAAAGTTTCAGAACGTTCACCACCCAAAAAAGAAGCCGCATACCTCTTAGAAATTAATCCCATTCCCCGTGCTTTCTTAATCCCTGGCAACCACTAATCTACTTCCTGCCTCTGAATTTGCCTATCCTGAACATTTCATGTAAATGGAATGATCACACAGTATGTGGCCTTTTGTGTCTGGCTTCTCTCACCTGGCGTGTTTTCAAGGTGCATCCATGCTGTTGCATGCATCAGTACTTAGTTCCGTTCTAGAGTAGAATGACGTTTCATTATATGGATATACCACAGTTGGTTATCTGTTCATAAGGTGGTAGACATTTAGGTTGCTTCTATGTTTGGCTATTATGAGTAATAGTTCTATAAATATACATATGTAAGTTTTTGTATGGGCATGTTTTCATTTCTCTTGAGTATATACCTTGGAGTGAAGTTTCTGGATCATACATAGTGACTACATTCAGCTTTTTGAGGAACGGCCAACCTTTTCCACAGTGACTACATAATTTCACAATCCCACCAACAATGCCTGGGGGTTCAGTTTCCTCACATCTTCGCCAACACTTGTTATTATCTGACATTTTGATCATAGCCATCCTAGTGGGTGGGAAGTGGTATCTCATTGTGGTTATGTCTTCTTAAAATGCACAAGCAAACAAAACAAGAAATAATTCAAAAGACAGATGTTGGCTAATTGAAAGGCCCTAATTAGTTCTAATAAAGGGATTTGGCGGCCAGTATTTTTGTTTCCCAAAACACTAGATTTGTTCCACTGACTTTATTTCTGTTCCATAAACATATATTGAGCACATTTCATGTGTCAGACACAGTGCTAGATGCTGAGACACAGGATGAATAAAGCAAATCCCTGCTTTCGCAAGCTTACAATCTAATAGGAAAATAGGGTCATACTATCGAGTTGGGTAGACCAGTAAGTGCCATCTAAAGGTGCACAGGAAGGACAGTGACAGGACAGAAGAGGAAGTCCCCCTAAGGTGGCATGGTCCCTCACCCACAGAAACAAGAGTCCCCCAGATTAACCAAAGAGATGAGGTAAGGCTTGAGTGCTTCATACTTCAAAATGTTAAAGGAACTTCAGTTCCCAAAAAGCAACTAGTGCTGAGGATTCACAGTTGACAGCCTTTCTGAGGAGGCTTGTGGGGCGGTGGGGGATGGCCAGCTGCAGCATGGGGGACCCTCACAGTGCCCCCAGAGGGTCGCTGCTCTCCAGCAGCTGGTCTTCGGAGTCCTGGAAAAGAGAGGTCTGTGAAACGGAGGGCGCGGGACCTTCCACTTGTTGAACCTTTCCAGGTTGAGCATTTCCTTTGGCCACTAGTCTGAGGCCTTGATGGGGTTCAGGACACACTACCCCAGAGTGTGGCACCTTGGCACATTAAGTGGCTTACACTGAAGACAGCAGAAGCAGGAAGGTCACTGTGACCTTCCGCCGTCCTCCCTCTTCTTCCCTGAAACAGGTCATCAAGTTCGCACGTGAAAGCCCCCTCCTTGTCCCATGAGGAAAGGAGATACCCCGAATGCCACAGGTGAGCCACGTGGGGCCTGGCAATCTGTACAAACAAACCTTGTTAAACTGCCTGTATCTTCCTAGTTACTTCACCACTTACCACCCAGCCCAAACCTCTGTGTTGTCTGTTCTTCCCACATGTATGTTGCTTCTTTGTCGACAAGGATAAAAGCTTCCTGCTCTGGTCACTTTGTCAGGTCTTCATTCTCTCGTGGAGGCTCCCATGGACGGGTAACACTCGGGACTGGCTTTCAGGCTTATTGCCCCGAGACCTCTTCTAGAAGGGGGCTTTTCTTGGTGTGAAGCTTTCTTGTGAGATTTGCTGAAAGATGTCATTCCCCTGCACCCCAGCTGGGCCTGTTCCTAGATAAAAATGCAAACTCACCGTGAAGGGGTCGTAGGAAGGTTCTGGGGGAGCCGAGGTTGTGCTCTCATACATGGGGTTCGAGATATTCTCAGGCTGCTGCTTGCCAAGAGCTGCGACGTCAATATCCTCTTCTGACTGGAAATAGAAGCACCTAAGCTGACAGCCAGGACGTCCTGGGGCAGGAGCGGCTCCTCCCAGTTGGCAGGTCAAGCAAGCCCCATCCCCACCCCCACTCCCTCCTCCGCCTCGAGCACTTTTCCTTTTTAACAGTACTTTGAGATCCGATTTACATGTAGTAACATGCACCCCTCTTAAGTGTTCAGCTCGGTGACTTCTTGACATGTCCACCCACGTGTGACCACCACCCCAATCAGCATTAGGGCGTTTCCGTCCCCCCAGGAAGTGCTCTCATGACACTGGGCCCCCAGGACCCAGTCCCACCCTGTCACCTGACTTCTATCACACTGGAATGGTTTTGCCTGCCTTCCAACTTAATTCAACGGGATTCATACGGAGTGTACATTTATGCGGAATACGAGGGCCGCCTGGAAAGTCTCCAGCCGTGTGAGCGTTCTCGTTACAATGACGACGGCTGGGTGTTTTCTGGTGGCCCTCGTATGGTGCTTGTGAGATCTGCCCCTGGAGTGTACCCAGAGGCTGGCTCTCTGCTGGGAGCAAGTGAACTGCTGCCCGGCTCTCTGCTGTCTTCACCAGGGGTGTCTGGAGGAGGCATCGGGCAGGGCGGAGCGGAAAGCTCGTAAGAGAGGGTGCTCAGCTGCTGTCCCCAGGGTGAGGCCTCGCTCTGCACGTCCTGACCCTGTCCCCCAGCTCAGAATCAGTCTTGAGATCCAAGCCAGTCATGGTGAGCACTTGTCTCATGGGTCCTCTACAGTGAGAGTGCCTCCTGGGACCAGGTAGATTTGCTTCCAGACCCCTGGTACAGAGGCTTGGAGGGTCTGTGCTGTCGGCAGCTATCACCCTCCTCATCAGCCCCTGTCCCCACCAGCAGTAGGTGCTGTGAGCTGGCACTGCACTGCTCTTAGGGGCAGAGACCCCTCCCAGGAGGCCGGGAGTGTGTGCCAAGCCCCCAGCTGCTGGGTGCGCTCTCAGAAGCAGCCCAGAGCCAAGGGCCGAATGGTAGAGGGACCCTCATGACCACGTGCCCAGTGTTCCTGCTCTTACCTCAAAATGCTGGAAGCCAATTGTTCTCCGGTTTAGTCGAAAGTAAGAATATGCAGCCAAAGCAATGGCTCCCATGACCAGGATGATGGCAAAGAATATCCCTGTTCCCAAGCCAGTGTGGACTGAAGTCTGAACACAGAAAGGGGAGGGGTCCATACTTAACACTGGTGACTTCTCCCAAAAGGTACGCTTTCTGGAGCCCACCCCCTTCTTGCTGGCCTGGGGCATCTTGGAGCAAGTTGGAATAAAAATAATGACACAATAGTTGACATGTACATCTGCTCTTACTACTGCCAGAGTCTGTCCTAAGCCCCTTATATGAAATAAGCCATTGAAACATATCGTAGCCCGAAGGCATGGGGAAAATTGCTATTGTTCTCATTTTTTTTTTTTTTTTTTTTTTTTTATATTTTTTTTTTTTTTTTTTTTTTTTTTATCTTTTTATATTTATAGAGAGTAATTATTTTATCTTCAGTGCATATTTATTTTTATTTTACTTTTGACAGAGAGAGAGAGAGAGAGATAGAGACAGAGACAGCTAGAGAACCGAACTGTGGGCACTCCCCAATTCAGCACGTGGGTCCGCCTGGGCCGGAGCCGGGATTCGATCCTCGGTCCTCATGGCCTCAAAGCGAGCGCTCAACCCGCTGAGCCATCCCGGCTTTCCCTGTTCTCATTTTTATATGGAGGAACTGAGGCAGAAAGAGGTTAAGCACTCCCCAGTATCATGCAGCCAGTGAGTGGCTGATGTACTTAACCACGATGTGATGGAGCTTCCCAGCAGCCAGCCGTACTCACCCCTCTCTCACACTTTTAGAACAAAGGCTAGCAACACCACCAGCCAAGCACCCAGCTCTAATGCAGCGTGCACTCTGTGCTAAGGGCTGTCCTAATTACTTCACATGAACTCAGAATCCTCAAGTGCCCAGGGAGGAGGGCATTATGGGCCCCATTTTGCGGGTAAGATAAGTGAGGCTCAGAGCGATTCTGGCACTTGTCCAAGATCACACAGCTATGAGGCGGAGGGGCTCCGGGTCTCTCATGCCCCTTCCAGTTGTTTCTTCATTGACCCACCCTGTCCCTTTCATTCAACAAATAGTCGTGGTGCCCAGTATTGTGTCACGAAAGCACACAGGAATGGGGTGGGATGAGCCTGCTGGAAGGGGCAGGGGCGGCTCCCCAGGCTGCAGAGGAGGCGGGTGGACAGGGCTTCCTGCAACAGTTCACCTCTTGGGGAGTGAACACTGGGCTCCTCTCCAGGAACTCACCACTGGGGCAGGAGGTGCTTTTAAAGGCCTGGAGATGACATGAATGATCCCATTGGAGGCGAGGAGGTCCCACTGTAGAATGGCTCTTCCATCGACAAACCTGGTCTCCTGGGAAGCAAGAAGGGGGCTGATGGAGATCTGTGGCTCTGTCTGTCCACGTGGTAACCCTTCCATGGAAGAAGTTCGTTTTGCCCGAGACCTCAGAGCCTGGGTTTCAGGCCTGCCTCACCGACAGGTGGCACTGTCTGGATAGCTCAGAACACACCCGTTGCCCTTGTGCCAACAACTTGATCTAACTGCTGAGCACCTAAGGGTTCCCTGTCCAGCCCACTTGTCAGATAGATGAAGGTTCAGGAGGAAAATGGTTCATCCAGGATCACCCAGGTAGTAAGTGGCAAACCCCACGCCTCTGGACTGCAGATCCAGTGCTTTGAACAGCACACTGTTGAAAAAGGGATTTTCAGGTGACATAATACCTTGCTAATCAAAGTGTGAGCCATTGGCCTGTGGCATGAGCAGTCACCTGAGAGCGCATTAGAAATGGGAACCTGAGGCCCCACACTCCACCTGCTGATTACAACCTCATTTTAACAACCTGCAGGTAATTTAAATGCTTGTGAGAGTTTGAGGAGCACTGGCCTAAACTATTGATCTTCCATAGTAGAAATCTTTTATTAGGTAAAAATTTAAAAAGTAATACTTTTTTTTTTTAGCATTTGCTCCATGTCAGGTACTATTCTTGCATTTTGTAAGCCTTGAGTCACTGAACCCCCGCAAGAGCCTGTGATTTTGACATCATGGTTATCATGCTCATTTTACCTCTACCACCACTTCTGATGCCACCACCACCATCATCATCACCACCACCATCATCAGAATAGTCATTACCATCACCATTAATATCATCACCACCATCATCATCAATAGCGCCATCACACACATCAGCATCATCACCATCATTGTGATATCACCACCATTATCACCATCACTGTCACCCCTATCATCACCGCTATCACCATTGCCACCATCACCATCATCATTACAAACATCACCACCATCACCATCGTCATATCACCACCATTAGTACCGTCACTGTCACCCCTGTCATCACCATCATCACCATCGTCATATCCCCACCATTATCACCATCACTGTCACCCCCATCATCACCGCCATCACCATCGCCACCATCAACATCATTTCAAATATCACCACCATCACCATCGTCATATCACCACCATTAGTACCATCACTGTTACCCCTATCATCATCGCCATCACCATTGCCACCATCACCATTATCATTACAAACATCACCACCATCACCATCACCACCATCAACATCACCACCATCAACATCATCACCATCGTCATGATATCCCCACCATTAGTACCATCACTGTCACCCCTATCATCACCGCCATCACCATCACCATCACCACCATCACCATCATCACCATCGTCATGATATCATCACCATCATCACCATCATCATATCCCCACCATTAGTACCATCACTGTCACCCTATCATCACCATCATCACCATCGTCATATCCCCACCATTAGCACCATCACTGTCACCCCTATCATCACCATTGTCATATCCCCACCATTAGTACCATCACTGTCACCCCATCATCACTGCTGTTACCAACATCATCCACATGTCACCATCATCCCCACTTTTCAGATGAGGATATTGGGACTCCGAGAAGCTGGATAACTTGTCTGTTTCTACAGCTAGAAAGTGGCAGAAGTAGTTTGTATAATAGGACCATTTGAGTTCAAGGCTCATATTAACACCTGAGGTAGGCTGGCAATCTGACAGAAATAAAGGTGCAGAATCAGCTTTAAAGTGGCTTCATTTAAAGTTCCTCCTGGGTCACCAATGGCTTATTTCCCAAGGGGTAGGGGCAGCCAAACAGTGTGGTCGGTGTGCCATGGTACGTAGCTCATACCATCCCCTAATGGCAGGTGGAGAGTGTATTTTCACATTATAATTGTTATCACCTGTTAAGCACCTACTGTGTGCTAGGAGCTTTGCATAATAAGCCTCGTTTTCATAAGAAGCCCAGAAGACTTTTCATACCAGTTGGCCCTCCTCCTGGCTGGAGGTGATGAGCAGCCGGCTTCCCAGCCTAGTTCGCAGGATGGTGCCATTGACAAGGTCGTCGTAAAAAAAGCGGCTGACATTGGCAAGGTGGTGCTCGAGGTCCCGCCCCGACAGCCTCTGAGACAAAAGGGAAATGCAAGAATGGGCTTTAAAGGCCAAGCAACAGTTTTCCTTTTTAATGAGAAGGACACCACAGAACAAAAATCAAAGTTGCTTCCCACGGCCTTGGCTTTTCTGCCTCCACATGGAGATCAGGAAAGGTCACGTTTTGCTCTGGCCTTTGGTTGTCTGGGTCCTGCCAGAGGTCCACCTGGAACATGGCATTGGGAGTCATCTTTGTGATCTGAGCAGAGCTTCCCAATGGTGTCCTGGGAAGAGTTGGCCCGAGTGGTTAGAAATGGGCAGAGGTGCTGCCCCTCTCAGCCCTGGGGGTGGGGGGAGGGCCTGGGGCTGTCAGAGCCTGTGGGAGGGCTGAATACACACAGCCAGTTCCTCCGTGTGCCGTGACGTGACAGTTGGTGTGGTAGGTTGGATGCATCGATGGCCCTGGTTCTTCCCTCCTCCCCGTATCCTTGCCCTTTGCCATGCAACTCTCAGGGCCTCCCACTCTAACTTTAGGCTCAGCCATGTGACTTCTTGGGCCAGTGGCGTATTAGCACATGTGACCAGACAGGGGCTTGACAAGTGCTGGCAGGACAGGGCCTGCTCTCACCACTCCCTCCCATCGCCATAAGAACCCACCTGGGCTAGCTGGCTGGAGGGGGAGAGCCCATGGGGAGCAGAACCCCCAACAGGCCAGCCTAGATCAGCTGGCAGCCAGCCCGTCTCAGACACGTGAGTGCACCTGGCCAGGACCAGCCGATCCGCCAGCAGATGTGCGAGTGAAATCAATGTGGAGCCCCTGAGTTTGGGGGTGAGTTGTGACAGCATCGTGGTGACAGGTACCTGATGCTGTTTAGGAGTGCTGGTCTACAGCAGAGACCAGGGACCCGACTCACCTCATTCTCCCCCAGCCCGCTGTTCTCGGGCACGAAGAGGGTGCCACGAATGGACAAGTCACTCAGGTGGCTCAGAAATGCCCGGCCTCTGGCTGAGCTGTTGGAATAGACCAGCACTTCCTGGGGAGAGGAAGCAAGTGATCAGATGGGTGAGTCAGGACTGTGGTCGCAGGAGAGGAACCCATCTGGGGACGACTCAGGCTGCCACACATCTGCTGTTCCTCCTGACTGTCCTTGGGAGACTTTCAGGAGCACTTTTGTTTTTCGTGATGAATCCTACGGTCCTAAGTCACAGCCACATCACAGACGATGCGTTCTTAACATGGCAGCCTGCACAGATCTTTGAAATGTGAAATCAGATCTTGAGTCTCCGCTTGTCAAAACCCTACAATGGCCTTGGCTTCACTCAGAGGAAAAGTCAAAGTCCCTAAAATGGCCTTTGAGGCCAGAGCCACCTGAGCACGGTGGTTCTTCTGTCCCCATGCCCAGCTGTCCTCTCTCTCGGCTCTAGCCACACTGGCTTTCTTGCTGTTTCTCCAGCTTGCCCTGCACACTCCTGCCTTTCATCCTCTGCCTGGCTGTTCCTTCCGCCTGGAATGTTCTTCCTCCAAACCTGCATGGCTAACTCCCTCTCCTCTGTTGACTGTCACCTCACTAAGGCCTTCCCTCATCACTTTATGCAGAATGAGAACCCTGTGGTATCCCTTCCCCTCCCCACCCCACCTCCTGGCTCTATCCCCTGCCCCGCCTCCATAGTATATATCACCTAGCATTCAATTCTATTTACTTATTTATTCAGTTCGATTGTTTTCTGTGTCATTTTGTTCACTGATTTGTCAAGCACATATGTCAAGCTCCATAAATACCCACTGGACAAATTTTAAGAAATCACACTACGCAGTTCAGCTTTGTCATTGTACAGACAGGACTACTAATGTCCAGAAAACTTAATTAATTTACTGAAGGGCCTACAGCCAGTGGGCTTTATTCTTTGTTTTTTTTGGTTTGTTTTTTTGTTGTGTTTTTTTTTTGACAGAGAGAGAGAGAGATACAGAGACAGAGAGAGAAGTGAACTGGGGGAGCTCCCAGTTCAGCACATGGGTCCGCACAGGCCGGGGCCGGGATTCGATCCCCAGTCCCTGGTGCTGCAAAGTGAGCGCTCAACCCACTGAGCCATCCTGGCTTTCCCAGTGTGGGCTTTATTCTGACGTCTTTTCTCTCAAATGTTGCCAAAGACAAGATCCTACATAGCAGAAACATTGGTTTGGGTGTTTTCCTTTAGAATATTTATGGTAACCCTGATCTCTAGATTAATAAGATAGATACCTTTACTTTTGCCCTACTTTTGCAAGTGTTATACTTATGCTTAGTCCACTTTCCTTGGCCGTGTCCTTGACCTTGCTAAGCCTCGATTTCTTTATCCAGAAAATGAGAATGGCAGAAGTGACCTCATAAGGTTGCATGATGATTTAGTCCTCCTAACTAGTATTTACTGAGCACCTACTATACGCCAGACACAAGACAGAGAAAATCCTTTCCCTTATGGTGCTTACATTCTGCAGACTGAGTGAAAAGTACCCTGAAAGGGCTCAGTACGGTGCTCAGTGCAAAGTCAATGCTCAGGAAATGTTAGCTATGCTTGTTATTAGTGTTATTATTAGTCAATGTGAAATCCTTCTCCAGTTGGGGCTTTCTCTTCCTTGGACATAACTTAGCATACTGTGGTAACTTTAAGTGTAGCGCAAAGTGCAAGTTGGCGCCCTGTTGGTAATTTGGCTCACTGGGTGATCAGCAGGCAGGCTTGGCTCACTGTGCCCCGCTCTGTCCATGAAGACAAAAGAGCATCTCATTCCTGCAGATCAGACTCAGAAGCTGCTCTAGATGCACGCGGAGGTAATAGCACGAGCTAACAACATAGCATTTTCCATGTGCTGGCCACAGCTCCGAGTGCGCTCCAGATAGCAGCGCATTGAATTACCACATGACCCTATGAAGTTGGTTTTATCACTATCTCCACTGTACAGATGAGGAAACTGAGGTCCAGAGAGAAAAGTGCCTGTATGGTGATACAACAAGTGGCCAACCCACGCTTGGGATTCAGGCAGTGTGGTCCCGTGCCTGTGCTCATAACCGTGCCTGTGAGCCTTGGCCTTTCAGGCGCTCACCTCGAATCCCTGCTTTGAGGCAGCCCTTCCTCCCCCGACGCGAAGGCACGTGGGTGCGGTACATACCGTCAGGAAGTTTGTCAGTGAGGGGAAGGACATCAGGACCTGCAGTAGATTGCCACTGCACGAGAAGCCATCTCCCACGTAGCCCGCCTTGCAGGTACAGTTCACATCTGGAAGGCAGAAACACACGGGGTCCCCGCCGCAGTGAGGCAGGGGCCTGGGAGACCGGCTGGCCAGGCTGAGGATGGCTCAGCAGCTGCATGCCTGGAATCTGAGGGGCAGCTGGGGCCGTTACCTTTCATCCGGTAGCAGAAGACATCCCACATTTCACTCTTGTTGTTTCTTGGGCCATAGTCCACTATGCCAACGATGCCAGCGCCACAGTTCTGGGAGGCATAGGCGGTGGGGTAGGCCACCCGCCCGCTCTCCAGCCAGCCTGCCGAACACAGGTGGTACTTAGCCTGTAGGGACACACGGTGGCCACATCAGCTGCAGTTTCGTATTTGTGGTGGGCTCCTGTGGTTAGTGTCTGATTCCCCCAGCAGACTGGAAACTCTATGGAGCCCGGGGGTGTGGCTCATTTCACCTGTTACACCGCTGTGCCTGGAACACAGCAGGCGCTCATTACGTTTTCTGTGGATGGAGCCATTGGATGGATGAACGTGGTGCCGTCTCTTGTAGGTGCCCAAGTACTTCACACTCATGTCTCTTGTCCCCGCTCTTGAAAAGGATTTGCTATCCGTCATTTACGCCCCAGGTTCAACTTCTGCTTATGAGGTGATAGAACTCTAATTGACCACCATCCTCATCATCATGTTCATCACGGTTATCACTATTATCACCATCATCATCACATCACCACCATCATCCCCACCACCATCTTTGTAACACTGGGCCAGGTGCTATTGTAAGAGCTTAACCCTCACATCAACCCTTTGAGATAGAAACTTAAAAAATAAAAAAATCCCTATCATATAATTGAAAAAATTGAGGCAAAGGCGAGTTAAGTAACCTGATCAGTCATACAGCCAGCAAGTAGCAGAGCTGAGCTTCAAACCCAGGTAAGTTGACTCCAGAGCGCTTACTCTTAAAAACTGAGTTGCTACGGTGTGCTAGTCACTGTGCCGTTATCTTTAGTTTTCTTATAGACCTTCCAAGTGGCACAGAGGTGTCAATGGCTTGATCCAGGCCACACAACCAGCAAGCAGGAGAGCAGAAATTCAGACCCTCCCAGATGCTGGGTTCTGGCAAACAAGCCTTTGCTCCTTGGTAAAGAAACATCAGGTCTGAAGAAAGGTAGAGAGCGTTGGCAGCGATGGAGGCTGAAGGACAAGCTCTAAAATCATGCTGTGTGCAGTCACCTCCTGTCCTCCCAGCCGGCAGTCACTAGCAGGTAGCTCCAAGGTGCAGGCCTTTCCCAGCGGGCAGCGCTGCTGGTTTTAGAGGCTGAGAATGTAGCGCTGGCTGTGGTGAGAGCTGGGCAATCAATCCCCATATATCCCTTCCCAGCCCCTTCAGACATAGACCTCTAGCTGTTCCAGACAGACCCAGTTGCTTGGTGGGTTCAGGGAGCTCCTGGGCTTGTGGTTACTGATCTCTTTCTGGTGTCCAGCCGTGAGGTAGGCACTCCCAGCCTGTCCTCTGTCTTGGCAGCAGCATGTCATGGTTGAGAACAGATGTTTGGAGTCCAAGCTCCAAGTATACATTTAAATACTGGATCTGTCACCTCTTGGCTGGGTGACATTGTGTATATTACTCAACCATTCAGAGCCTCAGTTGCCCTATCTGTACCTCCAGGATGTCAACAAATCACCCCTCATAGTGCCTGACACATAGTAGACTCCTAATGTGGCAGATTATTATGAGCGAGGACCCAAAAACCCCGAAATTTATAAAAATATGTGTATTTATATTTACATGTCTAAACTTCAGTCACCTTCAAAATACTCTCTGTTGGGTGCAATACACCTATCAGGAGGCTTTTTCCACTGCTCAGAACAGTCTTTGAATTCGTTGATTTTGATGCCTTTTAGAGCTGCCATTTTTTGTTTCACCTCTTCCACATGGGCAAAATGTTTCCCTTTGAGAATTTTTTCATCCAAGGAAACAAAAAAGTCACTTAGGGAGGGGTGGGACAAATAGGGAGGGTGGGGCATGAGGTCGTACTGTTTTGGGTCAAAAGCTGCTGAGCACTGAGCACGGTGTGGGCAGGTGCGTTGTCATGCCGCATGTTGTTCATGCAGACCACCCATCATAAAAGGGGCAAACGCACTGAAAGAGTCTCCAAAAGCAATTCACTGAAGCCGAATGCAGCCTCTCACATTAATGTCAGCGGGTGCCCAGATGCAGACGGGCTCCTAGAACACTCAGAGGGGGAAGCCTGGACTACAAGGGCCCCACCCTCCAGAAGATCAGTCCAGTTTTTTAGGTCCCCCCCTGCAACTTGTATAGTTCCAAGAGCTTTCTACATTCTCCTCCCCCTGAAGGCAACAGCCTGTCTCCCCATGTTAAGAAGAGGCTGCCTGCGTGGTGTGCACTCCCGGGAACCCACCTTCTGAGCATAGGAGAGCTGGCTGTAGGTTGCCATGGTTGCAGCTTCGTTGGCACAGGCCTCTTGGGCTTTGTCAAAGCTCAGCTTGTACTGGCCCAGTGGGGAGCGTAGATGGAAGACTCCGATGGTGGTATCTGAAGGGGAAGAAGAGGAGTTGCCCCGGTCAGCCTGCCTGGGGGGCAAGACTTCTTGCCAAGGGCTTTGAAGGACTTTGAAAACAGCAGGCCAGCTACTGAGCCTCTGTATGTGGAATCACTCGTGTGTGTGTCTGTGTCTGGCTTATCTCATGTAGCATGTTTTCAGGGTTCATTCATGTGGCAGCATGGGTCAGAATTTCATTCTTTTTCAAAGCTGAATAATATCCCACTGTATGGATTTCCTGCACTTTGCTTATCCATTCATTTGATGACGGACATTGGGTGGTTTTCACCTTTTTGCTGTTGTGAATAATGCTGCTGTGAACATGGGTGTGCAAATATCTGTTCGAATTCCTGCTTTCAGTTTTTCTCTGTTCCCTCTCATTGCCATTACATCATCAAATGAGATATTATTGGAATATAGTGCTGTCTTCTGTCTTATCACTTTCTTTTCCTAGCCTTATAAAAATGTCCTCAACGGCGTTGGGCACCTTATCGCAAGTAGACAATGTCATATAGCCTATATATTTCCCCTGCTGATACACGTCTGTCTCAGCCCCAAAAGAAATTTGTGGTGTCTCAGGACTTGTTATATGTTATGGACTGAATGTTTGTGTCCCCCTCATATCCATGTATTGAAATTCCAATCCCCGCTGGTGGTACTCAGCGGTGGGGCCTTTTGGATGGAGCCCTCATGAATGGGGTTAGTGCCCTTCTAAAAGGGCCCCCAGGGAGCTCCGTCGCTCCTGCCATGTGCAGACACACGAGAGGCTGGCAGTCTGCCACCCAGCACAGGTCCCTCATTAGAACTCGGCCGTGGGGGCCGCCGGCACTCGGGCTCCCAGCCTCCAGACCCGCGAGAAATGGGTTTCTGCTGTTCATAAGCCCCCCAGTCTGCGGTACATGATTGTAGCAGCCCAGAGGGACTAAGCTAGTACCTAACAGGTATGATGACGTGACTAGTTATTCCCGAGATGTGTGAACACTGTCTCACTAAAATGATCATGTCTGTAAAGCAAAACCAACCCGGCCAGAGACGCCCATCGGCCACAACACACAGCGAGGGCCCTGAAGTGCCTTCTGAACGCCGAAGCCCCTCCTCACCCTGGCTCAGAACTAGTTTGTGAGTCCTTGATGGTTTCAAGATGCCCCAACACTGGCACCTCTGTGCTTCTTAGTTTTACTATATGTGTGCGTTTATGATAAGCCCTTCAATCATCCTTGGACCTGAGTGGAGACTATGTTACGCAAAGGGCTACTATCAAACCAATTGCTAAGAGGTTGTTTCTGCTTGTGGCAGGGGCTTCCTCTTTGTTATTGAAACCCTCAGCCATGCTCCTTCCATTCAATTCCACCAACCGATTGCAGTGGTTACTAAGCAACTTGGGGGAAGCGAAAGCATCAGGAAAATTCACTGGCAAAGAGCTTGGTGCTCCCTCCTGGTGCTCACGGCTCGGGGTCCAATTCTGAGTCTCCTCCACCTGCTACTCCAGAGGCCCACTGCCTCCTGGGCACTGGGGGTCCTAGGCAATGCCTGAGCTGTTGGCTGCCCAATTTTTTAATTTTTAATTAACATTAAAAAAAATTAAATTACAATTTTTACTTTTTTTTTAAATTAAATTTTTTTTTTGCTTTTGCACCAATCCCGTTCCTCAAGCCTGAAGACCCGGTGCTTTGGGCAGCAGCCCCTGGCCACACGGACCCTGGAAGTGGAGGTCGGCACAGTTGGCATCGGCGTGGCACTGCCCGTTGTCCTGTAAGCAGCGGTCAATGGGCAGCTGCTCCGGCTCACAGTCCAGCCCGTCTCCCACGTAATGACTTTTACATTCACACTTGTGCTTGCCCTGTGGGGAGAGTCAGAAAGGTAAACAGGCCCCTCCCGTAGGCACCCCCCAGTGCTCCGTGGGCCATCATTCAGCACAGGCGACGTGCAGGACCAAGACTGTACCCGCGCCTGTCTGGTGGCAGTTAGGGAGCTGCCGCGTGCTGTTTCTACAGGCTCATGATGACATGTCAGCCTTCTTCTCTGCTCACATATCGCTCCCTCAGAGAGAGCTCCCCGATCCGCCTCAATAAAGAGTCTCTCCCAGGCCCGGCTATCTCATTGGCCCGATTCATGTTCCTCCTGACTCTGGTGCTCTTGGAAAGTATCCTGCACATTGATTTCTGCACTGAGCATTGCCCTTTCCCTCTACTTGTGTATGAACTTGTTATTGCTACATCCAAGGCACCTGAAACAGCACATAGTAGGTGCTTGGTGACCACTTGTTGAATCCATGAATGGTCTCATTTAATCTCCACAACAATCGAAGGAAGTCTGTATTATTAGGCCCACTTTGCAAAAGGAGGAAGCTGAGGCTCAGCGAGGCTAAGTAGCCAACCCCAGTCCACACAGGGTGGTAGTTCAGGAGCTAAGACTCCAAGGCTGTCTGACTGTAAGCTCATGTTTATAACCATAATGGACAGTATTCCCTCCCTCCCCCACCCCACCCCCTCTTCCCACCAGATAAACAGGGCAATGCTTCCATTCTGCAAAGATTTGAGGAAATGCCCAGACCTGCCCTTTTCCTGCCCACCCCCTTTTTTTTACCAACCTCCTTTGGTTTTCATAAACATTTTTATTTTAAATGCTTTTAGAGTTCTAGAAAACTGGCAAAGATAGTAGAAAGAGTTCCCAAATACTCTCTATGGAGTTTTCCCCTAATGTTACCATTTTACATAACCACAGTACACTTGTCCAAACTAAGAAATTAGTGTTGGTACATCACTAGCAACTAAACAATAGACGATGTGGATTCCATCAGTTTTCCCACGCATACCCCTTTCTGCTTAGGCTAGCACCTTGCACTTAGCCTGCCGGCTTAAGAAACAGACGGGGGTGGGAAGAGAACTTAGGGAGAGGCTGAGGGGTCAGCAGGGTGGAGAAGCAAGGCTGAGTGAGGCACAAGAAGCTGACCTGGGGTGTCCTGGGAAGAGACTCACCGGGCCGGTCATTGTGCAGGTGGCATGCTCGTGACAGCCGGCATTGAGGCCGTCTGCACAGGGGTCTATCCCCGTGCAACTGCGGCCGTCCCCCTTGTAGCCTTTCGGGCAGCTGCAGGTGACTTTGGTACCCCTCTGGGAGCACTTGGCGACCTGCGCACAGCCCCCGTTGTTCTGTTTGCAGAAATTCACAACTGCAAGAGCAGGGGAGAGGGGACTCAATGAGCCACCACCTGTGTAACTGGGGCTTCAGGTTATGGGGTATGGGTCACAGGCCCAGGGGTGCTGGGGGAGTCAGTGGGCCCCCACACATCGGTGCCTTCTCCCCCCATGCCCTGTGGTCTCTGGGCTAGCCTTTGCAAACGCTGCTATTCGATGGCTAATACCCTCATAGACCAGGCCGGTTGATATCTGTCCATCTCTGTCCTCTCTGTCACATACATCTAGGCTCCATTTTGGTAGTACTTTGCTGAATGAGTTTGGGATTTTAATGTTAGGACAGTTGCATGTATAGAGTTAATGCACTGTTGAACACCTGGGAGGTAGACATTGTACTCCCATTCTACAGATGAACAAACTGACACTCAGAGGGCTGCACTGACCCGATGGAGGCCAAAACGGCTAGAACGTGATGGGGCTAGGATTTAACCCAGGTGGGTTTGACTCCAAAGCTCGTGCCTTCCTGCTGGGTTGTGCTGCTTCTTAGGACCTCTGTTTTCACAATCCCCCAAATTCCAACCCAATAATAGGTTAGCTTTAGCCTCAGTAATAGCTGGAAAGCCATCTGACTTCCCTTGCCTGTTGTTTTTATAGTAATTTGAAACTTTGAGAGAATGGACATGAAGACAAAAAGGCCTTACCCTAAGGATGGCAGGACAGAAAGACAGAACTTGGGTCTTTGCTACCATTGTTAAGTGTCGATACACTTCTGGACTGTCTTGTAGCAGATTGCCAAGACAGCAGGTATAGCTAGATCTGATTTTTTGTAAAGGAAGTTTGTATCTCTATATGAATATTTATTCATGAAGAAAGAAAATACTTGTGGCCAAGGCTGATAGGTTTCCCTAATACCTATTGTCTCCTTTATCTACAGACTAGATATTTAGCTCAACCCAAGACTACATTTCCCAGGCTCTCTTGCAGCTAGGTATGACTAATGATTTGGGTTCAGCCAATGGGATGGGAGCAGACAGGATTTTAGCAATTACTAGGTGTGTCCTTAAAGAGAAGGAGGTTCACCTCCTTCCTCTCTGTTTCTATCCAGTTGCCTGGGATGCGCTTATGGTGGCGGCCATCTTGGGCCAGACAAGTGTGTGTTGGCAGAGGAACAAGGTATTGGGAGTCTGGGCCCCCAGACAACCGTTCAGAGTGATACCCTGTGTTAGACCTGGATGCCTCCATCCAAACTGTTATATGACATACAAATCAACATCTAATTATCTGCCTTTTTATGCCACTGTTCATTTGGGCTGCTCTGTGGATGAACTGATATCCTAACTACTGAAGACAGACTTGGCAAAGTTCAGAGTGGTTCTCACCCAGTGGTGGGAGTTTGTATAGATTTAACTGTTGTTTTTGAAACACAGTAGTATATTTTCTGAATGTTTTGAAACAAGACTGGATTACTCAGAGAGTTAGAAAAACACTGAAAAATAAAGCACATTGCCATTTGCAAAGCAATTTCAAAACCACAACTTGGGAGGGAGGCAGGTCAGGTGTGAGCAAACCCGTTAAGGAAACTGAGTCACAGAGAGGGTAGGTAGCACCCAGGGCCCAGGCAGGAAGCAGAAGGGCCAGGATGGTGCGCAGGCATGCCGACTGAGCCCCACCCGCTCCTGGACCACGCTGCTGTTTCACACACACGCGCAGGGGACCCACCTGTGCACGTTATCCCGTCTCCTTCATAATTCAGGTTACACTCACACGTGTTGTTCTCCTTACAGGTGGCATGGGCAGAACAAGGGGGTGTGCACACTGGGGGCAGGACTGCAAAGAGAAAGGACGCCGTTCATCCTGCATGGTGGTGATCTATCTTCCCCAGACGCGCTCTGCCCTGCTACTGTGTTTCAGAAGTGTCGCCTTACAGTGGGAGGGTGGGTTGATTGGCCAAGGTTTCTCCTAGCCTGGAGATTCTGAGATTTGGGACTTCCTCCTTCCTATTAACACATGATTTCTGCAGTGTTAATCAGGTTAGAGTGAAAATGTTCTACTTCAAAATTTGCTAGCAGAGATGGATTTGGCAGATTAGCACTCAGGTCCTAAGGGTATGGGGTTCCAGATGGAGGTGGTTAAATTGGAGGAGAAACCCCACAGCCTGGGAGAAGTCCGGAGCTTTGGTGACTGGATGGGGCTGCTGCATCGACAGGCAGCACAAAGCCATGGGGTAGTCAGGGGTTAGTGGAGGAGGAGGGGACAGGAGGGGAGAAGGGAAGGCTACTACTGTTGGAATTCTGAAACTTCCGGTTGTCAGAGTCCATAGCAAGAGCTAGTCATGCCCTCTGGCCCCCGGGAGGATGAAATGACAGTGATTCACAGAGGATAATTCAACCTTCACGCCTCTGAACTTGTGCCAGAACACAGGGCTTTGGGTACGAGAGAGGCCTCTGAATCCTGACTGCTCAGTAGGGATCACAGTTATAGCGATGGCGGTAATGATGACAACGATACTGGCAGCCCCTCATTTTTCAGTGCCCACATACACTGGGCACTTCAAAACCTGATCTACAACCCTCATAACAACCCTCCCCCGGCAAAGGTACACTATGTGCTTCTTTTTGAAGGATGAGCAGTCAAGGCTCAGTGTGGGCGGGTTGTCTAAGGACATACGTCTAGTACGTAGCAGGGTCAGGGGTCAGATCCTGGACCCCAAGACTGTGTTTCCTATGAAGCTGCCGGGCCTCTGTGTCCATACACATCTGGGCCCAGGACCACGATTTCAAGGGACCATTCCTGTCTGATCCTGTATTCTTTGTCTGAGGTGGGTCCTACCATGATTTCACAGGACTGCATGCTCGTTTCAAGGGCTTGAATGAAATTTTTCATTTACTTTTTCTTCAAGTTGCCAAACCTCCTGACACCTGAGGCCACACATCCAAGTCATCTTTCCCCACCCTTTCTCCTGGGTGGCTCAGACCCCCCAACCCCAGTTGGATGCTCTCAGCACAGGGTCCACCGCAGCTTGGTGGCACTAGGGACTGACCCCGTCCATGACACACCTTCCTGAAGGTCACAAAGGCGGCCTGTCCATCCTGCTTCACAGAGGCACTGCCCGGAGCCCGCGATCCCCTCATCACACTGTCCGTGGTCGGAGCAGCCACAGGCTAGAAAGCAAATTGGAGTATGATCAGGGATCAGGGATGGAAATCCAATCAACCAGCTCACTGACCACCTGTTGGCTATGTGGTCGGTGTGGGAGGCCACATTCATTCATTCATTCATTCATTCCAACATTCAAAAGCTATCTTATTCAGCAGTTGTGAGGCTGACACTGCTAGCAGGGAGTTTACAGAGGAAAAGATGAGAGATAAGGACCTGCTCTCACAGAGCATACAGGCTAGGAGTCACTGGCTATGGATTGTGTAAGTATAAATACGATGTGTTCTAAACACAGGAGTGGAGAACATAACGGGGTATATAATAGAATCATGTTGCAATGTATAGGGCAAGCCACTGGCCTATGGATCAGGGACTTAAATGCATCTTCTCTGGCTCTCTAACAGAGAAATCTACTTAACAACAAAGTCAAGACCCGAGTTGACCCTTCTATGTCTCGGCACCTTAAGCACTGCCGACCTAGCCCAAGGCAGAAGCAGCTCTCATGTGCGGTAGCTTCTGCTGCTACGGCCTTACTTTGGCCCTTGCTCTCCTGCAGGGTCTCCACAGGGCAGCTGGAGCCATCTTTTTAATCTGCTCATGACCCTGCTTCGTTCACAATCCTCCACTGGCCGCCCATCACACAGAGAATGGTTGCTGAAGACCTTTCTCTGGCTGAGAATCTCCTACGGGGTGTGTCTGCTACCGGCCTCCAGATTTCATTCCCTTCCCCTCTTCCTCTTCTTTGCCCACTCTGCTCAGCCACCCTGGCCTCTTTGCTGTTTGTTGCTCCTGCCTCAGGGCCTTTGCACCTTTTTATCTCTTTTCTATGGTCTCCTTTACCTGCTCCTTTTTGTTTATCCCTTTGTAACTATTTTTGTTCCTATAGTTTTTATCTGCTTCCTCCCTTTAAATATACATTCCTTGAGAGCTGAGATGTTCCCTTCTCCCCACATCACTGTATCCTTACAACTTAGAACAATTCCTGGCTTTGAGCAAGTCACTTAGCCTTTTGGTGCCTCAGTTTCCTCATCTGCTAAGTGGAAATAATAACAGTGCCTCCCTTAAAAGGGTTGTTGTGAGGAGTAAATAATAAAACATATCTACCTGACACATAGTAGTTAGCTATCAATATTCGTAAGGACTCGGGAATACATTTTGGTCAAATAATTGAATGAATGAATGCTGTTCAGGCACCAATTGCCTTAGTGGCTGCGAGTCTGACTTTTAGAGGTGAAGCTCTTTCAGTGGATGGAAACTGGGAACACATCCAAGGAGGGAAAAAGCATGTAAGGGCAGGCAGGTGCGGGGTGGGTGGCTGGAGAGAAGGAAAGGATACTTCCAGGTCGGGAGGGTGTGTGGATAAGGACGGGGGCACCACGTACGCTGACAGTCAGGCCCGAATCTCCCTGGCCAGCACAGCTCACACGCCGTCCCGTTGAAGCCAGTGTCGCATTTACACTCTCCGGTGCCCAAGTACTGATCGAGGCAGACACCCCGGTTATTACACGGGGCATCCGGTCCTCCAGGGCAGGCTGCAAGAAACAAAGCAGGGACTCACCAGTCTCCCCAGGATTGCTAAATGTGCAGCTCACCCATCCTCAGCTGTGGGTCCGACCTCCATTAGCCCAGAGGACTGTGGCACTGGGGACACAGCCACATAATGTCATGTCTAGGGAAAGCCACTGGCCTATGGGACATGAGCTTAAAGGTATCTGATAGGATGGTAGCTTGGCAGAGTGACATACTGAGCTATGCACTGTATTTAGGGGTCAGGAGACCTGGCTTTGAGTCAATCTGGTCTGAATAATGAACTTACTCTGAGCTTTGGTTTTCTTAGCTCTAGATGATGATGATGATGATGATGATGATGATGATGATGATATGATGACAATGACATAGTGCTCACTTGACCTACATACACTACATTGTGATGTGATGCTCAAGTGAGGCACTATATAACAACATTTTGAAAATATAAAGCACTGAACAAACATAAGGGATGGCACTGATCTTTGTCAACGTCCACACTTTAGTGATGGAGAGTGGAGGCTGGGTGATTGTGTGGACACCCAGCCCAGGATTTTCTCAACTGACCAGACCAAATGGAGTACGCACGGTCGTTAAAACCGTGACTTCTGGAGACACAGTATGGGCTTGCTTCTTATCCTGTGCCTCCACTTTCTCATCTGTAAAATGGGGATAGCAACATCACCTACTTCTTAAGGGTTGTCCTGAGGTTTAGTGTACTGACATATATGGGAAGTAGCACTCAGTTAGTGTGCTTAAAAGAATGCATGGCAGATGGGCAGTGCCATGGCATCTGTTTCGCTGGTGTGAATGTATTATTGGCTAGAAGTTGTATCTAGACACTGGGGCTTTAGGATGGGGCTAAATGCCCTTTGGCAAGGAGCCCTATCCTGGGGAGGGAAGGAAGGGAAGGCGATGCTATATATCCTAGAACAGGGTTTATTTTCAGGCAGTAATGGCCCACATATATCCTATTAGTAGAGTACCCTGCCACGGTAGACTTCTACTACCCCGTTTCCCCAAAAATAAGACAGTGTCTTACCCTGTTTCCCCGAAAATAAGACAGTGTCTTATATTAATTTTTGCTCCCAAAGATGCGCTAGGTCTTATTTTTGGGGGGATGCCTTATATGTATTTCAGCAAGAGACAAAACTGTAAGTAGGTCTTATTTTCGGGGGATGCCTTACTTTCGGGGAAACACGGTAGATACATTTAGATTCATGTGCTTATCAGTATCGTGAACTAGAGAAGAAAACGAAATACGGTGTTTCTAGCACCATGGGAAATGTCTTATGCTATAATGGTAGGCAAAAAAGCATGATATGCAATTGTAATCCATGTGCAGTAGAACTCTCAACTTGGGGGGGAAAAAAGAAAAAGGAAGAAGTAGAAGGAAAGCTATACAACTGTTCAGAATGATGGCTTTTGGATTTTTCCTTAGAGGAGTCACCAGGAGCAATGCAATCTCCACCCCCGTGCAACACACGCACTTTATAATTTCAGTGCTTTCAAAACTTTCAAATGCTGCATAGCGATTCCTCTCGGGATCTTGGCGGGTAAGAGGCGCCCTCACCCTGACAGTCTCTCCCGAAGTAGCTCTTGCAGCACCTGGGAAGCCGTATCACCAGAGCGCACTGCTGCTGGCATCCTTCCACGTTCCGCTTGAAGGGCAGGTTGTACAGACACTTCTGCTTCATGCCCTAGAGGGGAAGAGAGTGAGTGAGCCATCCCTCCACCTTCCGCAGCCTGGACTTGGGTTCTAGTCCGCCCCCAGTGGATTATCCGGGTACTGTCCAAATCAAAAATGGGACTCAAGGGTCCTTCTTGGAGGTGTAGACGGGCAAATCAGTGGAGGAGGGTGCAGAGCTAGAAAGATTTGTCCCCAGGCTTAAGAGGAAGGACTTGCTGACCCGTAGAGTGTTTGCAAAAGGTGTGGTCGCCTGGGAGGCAGTGGGGGAGAGGTAGCTTTCTATCATCACTAGGGAGAGTTTGAGTTACATTTTGTTTTGTAGGCTTGTTTTTGTTAGAGGTTTTCTAGTTGACCAGAGTAGAAAGAACTTGGCTTTGAAATAGATAGTAAAACCAATGTTTAATGAGCACTTACTAGGTGCCAGACTCTGTACCCAAATTACTTCTCCTAGTAGCCACACATAGAATTGTTATTAGTTCAGTTTTACAGGGCGAAAACATATAGAGTGTGTGGTTTGCCAAAGATAATGCACTGGAATATGACCCTGTATCTGTGGACTCCAAATTTCATTGGCTTAATCATTACTCTTACATTGCTTTCTGGGACCTCCTACTAGCTTTGCTCCTAGCTAACTATGTGGCCTGGGGTTGATTCTTACCCTCTCTCTGAGACTCATTCTTTTTTTTTTCCCCATAAGTGGAGGTAATAACAGCGTTGTATGAGTGTTATAATGAGGACTAGGGATAATGTATAAATAAAGGGCCTGGCACAGAATCAGGAACATGTACAACAGCCAGAAAAATGCAGTTATTACTTTTATCATTATAATTATTTTTGAAGTCCCTTCTAGGTCTGTAATCCCAGAGTTTTCTAGGCAGTTCCAAGAAGACAGGTAGTAGGTCGACAGGTTGTCTGGGTTAAGAATGTTCATCTCTGATCCCATTGGTCTGGTTGTTGCAAGAATGACATAATGCACAATTATAAAATACACCCATAGATGAACACATGCTCACACCTACCAGAAACTTGGGGTCTAATAATAAAACCAACCTATCACTAAACATTATTGCTGCATTAATAATTACCTTCGGTTTCGTCCACCTTGGGCAGTTGGGAGTAATGACACAGCTCCCACAATCCCCCTAGTATTCAAGAAAAGAAACAATTAAACGTCAAAAATATTGAGAAAGAGAAGGAGATGCCCTTGATTAGAGCCTTGATGAACTAAGAATTTAACTAGTCTTGATTAAGATTCTGACTATGATCAAGAATATAAAAGCAGACACACTGTAACTTCATCATGGAGAATTCTGAAGGTCTTTGCTGGACCTCAGCTCCTTGACTTAGTTCTTTGAGGTAAGAAGTCCCCTGTTATGCGGAGGTAGACCAGGGCCCGGTCATATAGGCAAAAGACAGGGCAGCAGGGGGAGATGTGGATGCAGGTGTCGGTTCCATTATAAATCAGCTGTGACACCTTTGGCCAATCATACTCTTTGATCCTGAGTTTTCTGATCTATGAAACTGGGATGATTGTTCTTGATGCTATTTGATCTTCAGGGGATTGGTGAGGGGAAATGACTAGCTGAAAAAAATGCACGTGAATACACTTTGGAAATGAAAAAGGCCACACCTCTATAGCAGAGAGGACTACTGGGTTTTCACCTCCTACTTGGGCTGACTGGTATCCTAATAATTTGGGAGATTTATAAAATGTCTACAAGTTGTCAGGTAGTTGCCAAAATCAACTGATGACTGACTTTGCCATGTAAGTCACTTTACTTCTTTGAGATTCAATGTCCAAATCTACATAATAGAGCTGATGATAACTATTCTGAGTGTTAGATTATCGTAGGGCTCAGATGAGCACTGAGCCAAACTCAGTAAATGGAACTGGGTAGATGAATGAGTGCCACGCACAGTGCAGGGCTCAGGATGTAAGTTCAACCAATGCTATTAGTGAGTGAGTAAATGAATGGAGGTGTGGGTGGCATATAATATACTAGACTGAACCACATGAAATTAGATTTGATCAAAATGTCATTTTTGTAGTCATACCCTATCAAATGTGGCAATTTCATATGGCTTAGTATGGCAGAAACTCAAAAGATGTTTGTTGAGTGAATGAGTGAATGGCTAGATGGATGGGTGGGCTTGAAAGGGACTGGCAGAACAGCTGGCATGTGATTGGTACCCACACTGGTTTTCTTAATGGCGGGGGAATGAATGGATGGGTGGGTGGATAAATGAAAATGTGCAAGGCCTGTGCAGGGCTAAGTAGATGCTTGTGGTTTCTGAACCCGAAGGACACTGTCATTTGGCCTCTGGTCTCCTGGGGGCCAGGGTCCCTGAGGACCAGCCCTTCGTGGTGTCACACAGGGTCCATGCTGGATCAGAGAGCTGTTTTGGGCCCAAGCTTCACCTACTATCGTAAGAGTAGTGCTCTTAGGACTGACCGAGACGTTGAATGTGACAAAAGTGTCACAGCGGCCCCCTAGGGTGGGATCAATCAGTAGACAGTCAATGCCGTAGGCCACACCCAGGTCAAAGAAGAGCTCCCGTTGTACAATTCTGCATGATTGGTCATTCAGGAAGAGCTCACCCTGCAAGAGAAAGAGAGAGAGAGAGAAAGAGAGAGAGAGAGAGAGAGAGAGAGAGAGAGAGAGAGAGAGAGAGAGAGAGAGATCAACAATCCTTCTCAGACGTCTCTTCTTTTAGGTCATATGTGGCCACCACCTATAAGACAAAACTGATGTAGATCCATATTTCCATATATAGATGCAGATCTGAAACACTCAGCATGTTCTGTGGGCCTAGTCCTGTCCTATGTGCTTTATCTGTGCAAATTCTTGTAATCCGTATGACTACTGTTGGCTGCTATTGCTGATTTTCTCACTCACAGATGAAGAAACCGCGGCAATGAGAGGTTAAATAGCACCCGGGGTCACACAGCCAGTACGTAGTGGTGCAGGCGTTCATACCCAGGAAGTCAGCCTCCGAGCCCATGCTCTGGGCCACTCTGCAGGCCTCTCCCAGCGTAGAAACAGTGGCAGTGGGGTAGGGTGGGGTGATGGTGAAGCAGGGTTGACCTGTCTGTGGTTCAGGATGAACTTTGTTGACACGGCCACTTCATGTGCAGGAACCCGGTTTTCCTATTTAGTGCCAGCACCTAGCAAAGTGTCTGACACAACTTTCTTTCCAGGATATGCAAGTGACGGGCTTTAACTGTATAATGATAGCAATAACGTGTACTAGGCATTGTCTAAATTGTGCTTTAGATCACGTTATTTCATTTAATCCTTGCCATAAACTTAGCACCTTCTTCCCTAGGGTCCACCCAGCTAGTAAGTTGATCGATATATTCCCCCGCACCCCCTGCTTTGGGAGCAAAATGCTTTTAGAAAGTTCTATGAAAAGATGAATGAGACAAATTTCAGCGTCTATTGATGACATAGACAGTGTGAATCAGTGGAAAGAACACTGGAACACTCTGGTTAAATCTCTCTGCTTCCACTTACGTACTGTGTGACTATGGGCAAGTCAGTGAACTTCTCTGATGTTGAATTTTCGACACCAGGTAAATAGGATTAAGAACTCCATTGCATAAAGTTGTTATAAAGATCAAATAAAATAATACATTGCAAAGTGTTCTGAAAGCTATATTAGTGCACAGAATGAGCAGTGGGCATTCTTATCATGCTTCTTTGGTAGGTGTCCAGTTTGATCTATGGAGATATGAATCTTATAGCTGATCTCAACAGTGTTAAGTACATTGGAATACTTTTCTGGACATTGGAATGTAAATTGAGTTATAAATTCCATTCCTCAAATTGAGTTATAAATTCCACGCCATTCAATTCAAACACCAAAGGGCTTCTGGCTGGTCATGAGATGTAAACAAGGTGTTGTATGGGACTTCTCAGGAGACTTCTTGAAGGACATTAATTCATCTGGGAGCTGCATTCCTTTTGTCCTTCCTCCTTCGCACTGCCTGGAAAGTAGACACGGTAGCTGGAGCTCCAGCAGCCATATTGGACCTTGAGGTGACTTTGAGGTTGGAAACATGTGCTACAGGGCAGGAAGACAGAAGGAGCTCCCCACTGAGCCATCACACTAACTGGATTGGCCACCTCCAGATTTCTTTTACAGGAGAAATAAACCCTTATATATTTAAGCCACTGTCCTTTTGGGGTTTCCCCTATATGCAGGAAGGATTTAGGCTGTAGCTACTATTATCCTATCAGACCCATTCATCCTATAGAATTGCAGGAAGGTAAAAGTATTCAGGAGCTAGCCAGGGAAGGTGGAAACGGCCAGCTTTCTCTCTGTTGGCCGCCCTGGGACAGTATGGCTGTGCCTGACGGCCAGGAGAGGGCTAGAGATGAGGTCACAGCAGGGCTGAGAAGAAAGGGAAGGAAGACAGTGCACTTTCTGCTTCAGGGACGTGTCTCACGCTGGAAAAGAAATGCTAGGTAATGAAATAAATGCTACATAAATAAGTACGCTCTAAATAACTGCTAAACAAGCACCTGCTGAAAGCTGCCCTCCACAAGCTTAAGGTGGGCTGGCCAGGATTTATAAACTTTATCATATCCGCTTACTTATTCTCAGTGGCATGAGAGAAAAGAGCTTGCTGTCATGAAGAGAAAAACGAACATCTCCTTGAAAGGGCTGGGGCTGGAGAAGGCTGATCATGTGTTCTCAACACCTAGCTGGGGGACAGTACTCACAATGTCACTGCCAGCTCCACACTTCACGCTCAGCTCTGAACCTTGCAGGGTCTTCCAGGCAGCAGATCTGGGGAGATCCACTGATAAAACCTGTAGGAGTGAGGGTGTCATGTTCAGACCCCACATTGGGGCTGAAGAGGGGCCCAAAGGAGCTTTGCTAACAGGCCAAATTCAGACTCAGGTCATTTGAAGAGTTCTAATAATCCCAGCTTTAACAGGATAGTAGATATAATCAAAAGGAATAACAACCACGGGCCTCTTGGGGGTTAAACATTCTGTCTGTAGGAAAAGTCTCCACCAGCTGGACCGGGATTGGTTGCCCTTCCATCCCCCATCTATGTTTGGGAGTCTAGGAGAGATGCTCTTTGGGTGTATGGAGCCAATGGCAGGATGAATGGGTTGGGGAAGTGGCATAGGACACTGTTATGGTTTGAATTATGTGCCCCCCCCAAGTTATATTGGAGGCCTAACTCCCATTATTTTAGAATGTGACCGTGCTTAGAAATTAGGTCATTGCAGACGTCATTAGTTAAGATGAAGTCATACTGGAGTAGAGTAGGCCCTTAATCCAATATGACTGGTGTCTTTATAAGAAAAAGAGAAGACACAGGAACACGCAGGGCGAAGCCAGCCATGCGACAACGGGCCAAGGCTAGCGGGATGCATCCCCAGGCCCAGGAACGCCAAGGACTCCTGGCAACCACCAGAAACCAGGAGACAAGCATGGGGCAGATTTTTCCTTCGAACCTTGAGGAGGGACAACCTTGTCAGCATCTTGATTTCTGATGTCCAGCTCCCAGAACTCTGGGAGAATACATTTCTGTTGTTTTAGGTCGCCCAGTTGGTGGTAAGTTGTTGTGACAGCCCTAGGAAACTCACATGGGTCCTATGGATTAACCAAAGTTAGGACGCTGGGCATTCTTGGATTGGACAGACTCATTCCTGGAGAGAATCATGTGTCCTCATTGAGGACTCAGTGACCGAGGCTTAGCAAGAGCGTCCGGGCTCCTACAAGAACTTGATTCCTATAATTCCTTGATTATAGCTCAGTTAAACAGCAGACAATGAATTGGAGCTGACGAATCAGTCCTTTGCTTAGAAATTTTGGAACTGGAAGAGAAAGAGTGCAGCTGGAGAGACTTGGGAACTGCGGCCAGCAGCTATTTTGCCATGTGACGGATGGAAGAGAAAAGGCTGGTCAGTTTACCAGAGAGGAACGCTGCTCTTGGGTACTGGGTAAAGTTAGAAGAAAAAATGCAGGTTGGAGAAACAGAACGAGGCGTGCTATATGCAGGGTCAGTGGTGGCCAGAGGGGACACTGTGAGGCTCAGGCCTCAGCGGAGGCAGGGACACGCCAACCACCCCTGGATTGGATCACTCGGGGGCTTCCCTGCACCCACGTCTGTGTGAAACGAAATACCTTGGCATCTCGGATCACGTGGAACTTCAAGTACTCCTTCAGCCTGTCCTTGTTGTCTTGGTTGAACAGGAAACCCTGTTGTCCAGGGGGCAGGGCTTGGAGCGCTTGGTCGGTGGGCCAGAAGAGAGTCACAGGAGTGTGGATTGGATCAGCAATGACACTCAGCAAGCCTGTGTCCTGAAACACAGGGACATGGTCAGCCATGAGGCCGAGGGTCGTCTGAGGACCGAAGGCAGCCAGGGGCGGTGGGCTCCCCTCTGTGCCTGCCCCATGACACAGCCAGACACTAGGAAGCTAGAGGCCCGCCACACTCCAGCCACGCGTTCCTCAGTTGTCTAAGAAAACGCAGACAAGCAAAACAGTCAAATTCTAGAAAAATGAACTTCAACGAGTATTATTTTTGTTGTTGTTCCTACTCCTGCCCAGATATCTTAACTTCTGGAAGACCCCTTTAGCACGTTTCTCATGTTTTATTAAAAAAAGTGAACCCTATCCCATATTGAGATACTTCTGTATGTTTGTAAGATTTTTAGATCACAGACTCAAAAAAGAAATGGTCAGATAAGTGGAGAGGGATCATTTTGAGAGCCTTCTATAACGTGGGTGCATCATATATATTTTTTCTTGTAATTCTTGTATCAACCCTGTGAAGTAGGCTTTATTATTTCCTCTCATGGAGCCCTAGAGAAGTGTCCTAACTTGCTATAAAAAGCTGTGTTCAACCAGACCTGACGCCAAGGTGTGTGTGTGTGTATGTGTGTGTGTGTGTGTGTGTGGTGACTGTCAGGTTTTGGGAGTGGGTGGGTGAGCAAAGATGATTTGGGGGTTTCCATGTTTGAACAGCTTAAAATGTCCGTTTCTGAAGAGCTCCCCTGAGAGTTTGAGCCCCAGACCATTTGGAACATCGTGGGTTTGTAGACGGCTGTCGGGTGGGTTGGGGGGTCCACCCGGGACTTGGGGCAGCAGGAAAACCTGCCCCGCCCTGATTCTCCTCTGCAATCTTTGTTTGAACAAGAAGTTTCTCCACTTCTTGGGAACAGTCTCTGAAGTCGGAAAGATATGGTTTTGAATGTAATTTCTATCTGCCTCCCAGGCATAGATTTCCCAACTGTCCACCTCAGCCTCCTCCTCCTCATAATGGAGGTGACAAGTCTGGATGTGAAGCTCCTAGTTCAGGGACAGGCACGTCCCAATTCCTTTACCTCACTCTAGTCCCGTGTACTTCAGTTTCTAACTTGGCCAGTGCACACTCTATAGCGGAAGAAACCATACACAATTTGGGGAGTGGAATGGCAGAGAATGACTGTTCTTTAGGAAATTAGGACTTCCTCACACAGATACCACAAAGCTGTCTAGTGCCCCAAACATAGCACAACACAACAACACAACACAACACAACACAACACAACACAACACAAACAAAACAACAAAAAAACCAGACCTGTGTAGGTAGGTTATCCCAAGGTAGCTTTTCTCCTGGGTTTTTACCTGTATTAAGTTGCTGAATTTGATGTAACCATGGTTTTTTGCCACTGTCGTAAGATTTTGCTGCAAAGATAATAAGAATGGGAATGATACCTCTCCTCATACAGTTCACAAAGCACCGTGACAAATGAATAAAATAAGTGTGAGATAGCATGGCAGGAACTGCAGATTGGCTCCTTGGCACCCACTCCAGCTCTGTTGTACTCATGCATTTCTGCCTTACAGAGGCTGGAAGGCTATACACTACATTTCCCAGAGTGCCTTGCAACTAGAGCCCCATAGGTGACGTAGGATCTACCAGGGAGAAGTGCCTGTACAAGACCCTGGTGGAAAGAATCAATAGGTGGTGGCCGTGGCTGCGGGCAGGGAGAGCGGATCTTCTGACAAGCACAGTGGTGGAAGCATCCAGATAGATGCCTGGTTAGGTCCTGAGGCTGGCAGGGCTGTTAGTTGGAACAGCCCTGTGGGGAAGTCAGGTGTCCTCCCTTCACAGGTGTCTTGGGGCTGTCGTGTTCCTAGCTGTGTGGCATCTGAATTAGGCTCTTAGGCTTTCCAAGAGATGTGGCGATGTTACTATCGCGAGCAACCCCTTTTTACTGAAGCTAGGTAGAGTGGACTCTGTTGTCTACAATTGTGAGCCCTGACCAGTGTGAATAAATCATAATAAAAGTTAAAATGGTCTTTTCTGTGAAGTGTGAAGGAGTTTTACTCCAGGCTTAGTTTTAGCGACCCCAGCCTCCTTCCCCTTCTCATCTATCTATGTAGTTTCTCCATCTTCCAAATCTATGCAAGACCACCTGCCCTGTGGACACTAAAGAAAAACTAACATCTATTTCTGTAAAATAGACTTATTTATGCCTTACTAAGGATAATATTTACTAGGTTTCTTATAGCAGCTTGAAATTGAAGCAGAAAAATTAAAATGTCTCAAAATCAAAATTGAGATAATACATCATTGGTATTATAAGTCACTCTGTGCTGAGAATATGACAGTGAGTTCACCCACCAGAATCCTTCCAGAGGCATCTTTAGGAGTGATAAGCAAGTTTTGGGGAGATAGCAATTTGTCTATGATGTGGATGATTCCATTGGTACTGATGATATCACTGGATATAATCTTAGCTCTATTATTTATGTACACCGTGTCCTGAAATCAACCAAAGGAAAAAAAATGAGCATGAGCAGAAATAGACACAAAATTCCTTCTTTCAAAATGCTTCCCAACGTGTAATTGTCATAAAAGTGAACATTTAAATAGAGCCATGGGAAAAATCTGAAGATCCAAGTTTAGCACAATTCTTATTATGATTATAAAAAGAAAACTGAGACAAGAACTTAAGTTTCACTTGCAGAATAGCTAATAATCAACCAAAACAGTCATTTCACTGTGATTCTCAAACAAAAATAACAAGCAGATCAAAACTGGCTTCTCGCTCACATGTGTTCGTTATACTACCAGCCCTCCCTCCTCACGCCTTTTTTTCCCCTTTGCAATGAATTCTATAGTCACCATTTGTTTCTATGTCGCGGGGAGTGAACCAGCCTAATCAAGTGGCTTTGGTTAAAAGGTTCCATCCCTCTCCAGCTTCTGACCAATGCAATTCTGTTGAGCACTTGAAGCTGCCTTCCCCTGAGTTAGAATTCCAGCTCTACTATTTACTTACTGTGTGACCTTGGGCAAGTTACTTAATCTCTCTGAGCCTGGTTTTCTAATTTGTAAATTGAGGCAAATAATAGTATCTAGATCATGGGACTATTTTGAGGGTTAGATGAATTAGTACATACCAAACATTCAGTACCTGGCATATAGCAATCATTCAGCAGTTGTTAATTATGATTATTTTTATTATCACTGGTATTACTCTAAAGAAGAGGGCAAGAAAGAAGGTCCCAGGAAAATGGGCACCTTCCTGAAGTGACCTCTTTTACCTGAGACATGGAGATGACAATTGACTCTCCTTGGAGAGAAGTGGCATTTGGGGTTAATTTCAGGTTTTCCAGGAGTAGCTGGTGGCAGGCGATCACATGATACCGAAGAACCTGGGGCATTAGGCCCTGCTTGTCCCAGTCTTTAACCTGTAAGAGAGGATCAGAGGGTCCCCCTGGAGCCAGGAGACTTCTGCTCCCACTTTCCCATTTGCTGCCTTCTGCGCCGTGTGCTCCCCACATCTCTCTCTCCACCCGGATCCTGTGAAGCAGGAGTCAGGCTTGGTCTGTGGTCAGGGTTACAGGTGGGAGAGTGTTCGGGCAAGAGGGCGGAAGTGGCCCGAGCTCTTTTCCTGCTCCCCTTGTAGAATGTCAACGTGAAAGGGAACTTGGAATTCCTGTGGTCCAGCATTTCACAACACGTAGCCAGGACCCCAAGAACTGTGAGATGCTGCTCGAAAAGTTTTCTTGTGAAAAATGCTACGAATGACTGCATTTGTTTCCCTCTCTGGGAGAGATAACTGGGCCAGATTTAGACCTTTCGTATGGAAAAGATCACAATGCTCCTCCATTTGTAAATCAAAATACAAACAATATTAACCATAAAGTCAATATAATAAAAAGCCCAAATGGTTTCTGTTTGATTTATGATAACTGCTTTGATGCCCTAAAAGACTATAAAGTGTCAAATTCTTCCAAAAATTATTATTATTTAAAGATTTAGTTTATTGTTTGAGAGAGAAAGAAGGAGAGAGAGAGAGAGAGAGGGAGAGAGAGAGAGAGAGAGAGAGACCAAGAAAGGGGAGGGCCCAGAGCAGTCTCCATAGTTGTACGTCATCAGTTTCGACATAGTTTCATTCCACACAGGTGAGTGTGGGGTCACGTGGGGCGGGAACTGAACTGGGGCCTCCTGCATGGGAAGCATGCCCCAGTTCAGCATGAGTCTGCACGGGCCGGGGCCAGGACTCAATCCCCGAACCTCATGGCTGCAAGGAAAGTGTGCAACCTGCTGAGCTATCCTGGCATCCCCCCAAATTATTTTTTTCTCCCTGATTTGTTGATGTCCAAAATGTGAGGGCTGTCCGGGAAGTATTCAGCCATGTAACTGTTCTTGTTATATTGACAATGCTGGACTTTTTCCGGACAGCCCTCATGTATGCACAGAGAGGCAGTGTGTGGTAGTTCAGAAAACAGGCTCTGGGGTCATGGTTGAGTCCTTGCACCTTCGTTTGCTAGTCATGTGATCTTGGCAAAGTTACTTCTCTTAGCGTCCTTGACTGTAAAATGCAGATAATCACAACACTCAGCTCACAGGATTGTCATGAGGACTAAATGAGTTAATGTCGACCAGGCACTAGAAACAGTGTCTGGCACACTCCATAAATGTTGGCTACATCATTACATATTAATGGGCAACCCAGCATGACAAGTCCCAGTGAATGTAAGAATAATAAAGGCTCTGATAAGTCCTGCAAGAAAAAGAAAAAACAAAAACGATTTTAATCCCTTTAATCCAGCTTTCTTTTCTATCCCTTTTTTTTGGGGGGGGGGCTCTATGGGATGTTCAGATTATTTAAGAATTGTTGATCTTTTCCAATTTCTTACTCTATTCAGGAATGTTCTTTAGAGGGTCTCTGTCAGTGGTTACCCCAAATTCACTTGAATGCTTTCTTCCCCTGATAGGGGTCCTTATGCGGAGAGGCAGCCCCTTCAATTACCGGTCAGCTTCAGCTGATCCTAAATCTGCTGCCCAGCAATGTCTCCACGGTTGGTTCCAAAGACTGTGTTCCAGTCCCAACCTCGTCCACCTGCCTAAGCGTCGTGCTTACCTGGGGTTCTTCATCAAAGGCTGCGGAGGTAGGTGCGAACACGGTGAAGGGGCCTGGACCCGCCAGGTCTCGTACAGCATGCTCCTGTGGGGAGGAAAGCGGGGCCGTGTGCCACATTCTTAACAGACATACAGGCAGGGCCTCCGCAAACAGCAGAGAGAGCAGATGGTGGCAGAGAAAAGTGGACACTGGGCGGGACAGCAGCGCTTTATTCAGTCTTAGATTCAAATTCATTCAGATTCTTCATTGGTGAACTAGTGTTTATATGGTTATACAGATAACATAAGTTGATTGTATTAAAAATGAAAATATAAAGAAGAGAATAATCCCACTACTGGGAAGTAATCCTTGGTATTTTCAGATATTCTTTTCCAGTGTCCCTTCCACATGTAACTATTAACTTGGATAATAATACAAATATAAGCAATAAGGCGATTCACTTCACTGATCTAATTGTCACTTTGCCAACGTAAGATGCTGTGTTTACTTATACTTTCTCTTCAATTTTATGCCTTTAGATTTTTATCTTTTATTCTTCAATATATATAGAATTTATTCAGATATATGATGTGTAGAAAGGCCTAACACATTATTTTTACCCAAAGAGTAAGCCAACTGCCCAGTCATGCTTCTTTTCTCCACTGGTGTGCTGGCGGATGCTTTCATATACCGTGTTCTTATGTGTAGAACGGACCAGTGGGACGTTTTTTCACTTTTTCACGTGGCTTACTTGAGGCATGAGAGCTTCACAAACGACCACCACAGAATCTATTCTAGAAATCTAGGTTCCCAGACTTCCTTCTACCCATACCTACTCCAGAGGCTATTGGTCTATCTGGGATGTGGTGTGAGACCCAGCTATGACAACAAGACAGACACACGCATTCTTACCAGCAACTGGAAGAAATACTGGGACGTTTGGGGATTCTTGGGAAGCTCCTGGAAACAAAGATAGGGTAGACTCACTTCACGTGAATTATACACAAGAACAACATGGGGTTATCGCAGGACAATCGCCCTAAGATCGAGAGTATCTCCCATCATTTCAACTGGAAACCTTCCCTAGTGGACCTTTTTCAAATCCCGTCAGTGGGCTTACACCCAATGTTCAGAGTAGCTATGTGAACAGACTGTGAGTTCCAAAACCTTTCCAGATAAACCATCTGATTTACCAAAAATAGGTGTAGTCATTTCCAGAAGCATCTGAGCTCTGTGAGTATTTAAAAAAGTTCAAATATTAAAGATATGAGCTACAGGTTTATGACAGACTTGGTTTTTTATTTGTTTGTTTGTTTGTTTGTTTCAATTAACAAAAATATTGGATTAGCCAGAATGCTCTAGTCTCTTTTTATACCAAGTAACAGAATGTTCACTTTATAATAGGTAGAAATCTATAAGTATCATACCACCTTATCCTCTGTGCCCAGCGCGCGCACACACACACACACACACACACACACACACACACACACACACACACACACACACACACACACTTCAACAGCATTCCCCATTATGGTGATGCCTGTTATCTCGTTAAGCCTTACAACAACCTGATCGGGTTGGCACCATTATTATTTTTCTTGTACAGATTAGAAAATGGATGTGTAGAGAGGTGGTATAATTTGCCCAAAGTCACATTAGCAATTGGCAGAGCTGAGTTCAAACCCAGCTGTTTCTGACTCTAGAACTGTCTATCTGAATCACTCCATTCTGGGTCAAATGAATTCCCCTGTGTAGATAAAATTTTTTTCATAGCCAATTTATGTACCACTAGTCTTTCACATCATCATAGAGCTTTCCACGTTACAAAACTTTTTCACATTCCTAGCGACCTGGATTCTTAGCGCAGGGAGGGAAGTCGAATTATTATACTTAATGGAAACACGCTTGGTGTTTACCTGATGGATGTTGCCACGGCAGGTAAACCCGTCCCCAATGAAGTATGGCTTGCAAGTGCAGGTCCTTTCTTCTTGTCCAGTGTGATTGCAGATAGCAAATTCGCTGCAGCCACCATTTCTCTGGTTAAATTTCCAAGAGGTGAGAGATGGAAGTCAGACCAGTTAGTTCGCCAGCTTGGCTACTATTCACAAAGCAGTTCTATCTTGAAATTTATATTTGGTCTCACCCTCCAACTACTTGGTTTGCATTATTTGCCCTTTTCCCAAACTTGCCTTCCCATTCCCTACAGTTGCAGGGGCCACTTTATTCTCCCAACTTTATATCCCAAGATGACAGGTCGGTCTGAGCAGATCTCCTGCTCTACACAGATAAGCCTAGACTTGACATATGGGAAATTGCTCAGCACCTGGGGATTAATGAGAAAGGCCCCAATCTTGTTTGACACCTCCTTGCTTTAGGCTAAACTCTGATCCCATCTTAGCAAAAGTCACAGTCCTCAGCTAGAAAGCAGATAGGATAAAATAGATACGAGACAAAGAGCTTGTAGCCTGTGGAAGATGGGGTGGAGACCTGCAGTATAAAGAAAGCAAAGTACAGTTCAAAGCCGACATCAATGGGGACTCCAAGAAGGGTTCCGCACACCTAAGCAAAGTCTCTGAGAGAGGAATGAATGGAAAGCTCAAGAAAAAACATCTGAGGAGGTTCAGCAGAGAAGGTTGACAGTGTTAAGGGCTGGCTGCAAAATCTTCCTGCCCTCTCAATCCCCATTTCTAAGGTATTTATGGAGCAAGTTATTTCAGCCCAGGAGGGATCTACCACCCCCAATTTCTGCCTCAAATTGACACAGCTCAGTGAGCTGTTCAAGAAGGCTGACTCCTGCAACCAACCAGCTAGCCAACCAACCAACCAGCCAACCAGCCAACCAACCAACCAACCAACCAACCAACCAACCAACCACCTGCTTGACTGACCAACTAAAGAACTGATTGACTGACTGGCTGACTATCTACCTCCCTACCTCTGCCCCTGCTCCTACGAGTACGTGAGTCTCACCTCTCCACCTGTGGGCTCACCTCTCCACCTGTGGGCTCCAGGGGCCACTTCCCTCACCCACTGATGGACTTTCCTCTTGAAACAATCCACCTCACTTTCTGTATCAGTTTCCTTCTCTCTACTGTGTCAAACTCATCAGCATAAAAATATCACTCATCTTGCAAGAAAACAAAACTTCCTTCCTTCCTGAAAAGAATCCAGTGGGGGGTGGCAATCATGGGTACAGATCGAAGAAGAGTAGCCCTGAGTTAATGGCTCTTGTGCCTGAGTGTCAGGTACAAGTAGGTTCATTGCACTGGTTACCAAGATGAGGGGGTCAGTTTTGGAAAAAGCAGAAATTACTATTGGAAGGACTGCTGTTAAAGCTCACCACAATACTCAAAACAGTGCCATATCCCAGCCCCCTGTTTTCTGTAGCATATTGCCTATTGTCCCTACACAATCATTTCGTGTGAGGACATTGTCCTTCTAAGGAGCTTACCAGCCCAAAGCAAGGGGACAGAAGGCTTTAATTATGGGGTGTCTGCACTGTTCTTATGCCCACAGCTGGCTCTCAGGTGGGCAGGGCTATGGATAAAGGAGTGAGGTGTTAGGATAGGGCCTCCTTTGGGGTCACTGCCTCATGGGAGGGAGCAAGCACCACAGAAGTGGCCTTCAATCCAGAGAGATGTGGATTCAAGTTCTGGGGTGCCACGTGCTCGCTCTGTGATCTTGGGCAAGGACCTTCATTCCTTCCAGTCTTCAGTGAGTTGAACCGTGGTCCCCTCTGACACTATGTCCATGCCCTACACCCTGGTGCCTGCGAATGTGACCTTGTTTGCAGATGTACTTAAGAATCTTAGGTGAGATCACCCATGTGGGCCTGAAGCCCACCAGCATCCTTATTAGAAAAGAAGATACAGTCACAGAGGTAAAGGCCATGTGAAACCGGAAGCAGAGACGGGAGCTTTCCCCACAGTACAACAGGAACATTAGGGAGAAATGAGCCTCAAGTCCAAAGCAGCTCTGAGAGCACCCCAACACCCCATTCCCTGGAACAGGTGGTAGGAGGCGCCCCAGCCTGACCTCTGAGGGCCTTGGCCCTTGACCGTACTCACGGTTAAGCAGGTGTTGATGAGCGTGCAGACCTTCCCATCTCCGGTGTATTTGGGCAAACAGTTACAGACGGCCTGTGCAGGAGGAGGGGCGAATGGTCATGTCATAGATTCTGCTGGCTTTCCCATTGGATTCCAGAATAGTAATGGTCACGTGAGACACTTCTCAACTGCTCATATCTTTTCTGTACTGATGATTGTCACCTCACATTTTATTAATAATATGTCTTAGTGCACTTCACTCTAGCACTGGGATCTCCTAACTATCCTCTTTGCTGCCAAGATACTTTATTTTGGAAACTTTATTACTTTCTTTGGTCCCCTTGCCTTCTGGGCACTCAGCCCTTTTGTCTCTTTGGTTGGTAAAGGTTCAGTTGCAAGGACACTAAGGCTTCGCCCACCCCCATTCAGACTCAGTTCTTGCTCATGTCCACCCAGGCTTAGGCTCCATTGCTAGGAGACGCTGGATGACGACTTTGGGCTCAATTAGTTGTACACATGAATATCATTCGTCAAGCCCATTATTCGTTCAAAGAAGTCCGTTGGGTACTTCATGTTGGAGGAGGGGACACTGCTACGAGGAGTTGGGGACCGTGTAGTTCATTCCTGGGTTCCATATGCTTGGCTCAGGAGCAAGTGGGCACAGGGCTGAGTTGGGATGAGCCCCAGCTCCGCTTTATTCACCACATCGTGCCCAGGGGGAGGGGCACACAGAGGGGTGGCTCCGGTCTGATGTCTACGTGCTAGAACTTGAGCACATCGGCTGGGCCAGTCAGGGCCAGATGGGAGGTTTTCACGACTTTTCCTCCTTAGCCTTCATTCCAGGCCCTGGTCTGGGCTCGCACCTGTACTGAGCCACCCACCAGGTGCCCCTCCCGGGCACCTTTACCAAGACTTCTGTCAGCCACCCCTCCTGCCCTAAAGCCTTGTCTCAGAGATCAGCCCTGTGTCCCTCCCCTTGCCCTCTAGATCTGGGAGAGGACTGTGAGGGGCCCAGATCACCCCCAAGCTTATAGGTTTTCCCCACCCCATGTGTAGAAAGAAGAACTCTACTGAACCCCTAGATATGCATAAGGTAGAGCAATATTGCCTATTCTGGGTTTCCCTATGACTGGATACGAGTATGTGAACACATACACACAATTCTTTCAAAATAATTTTTCCCCCTTATTTTTGGGTGCTTTAGGCATTTGCTTGATTTGCCCATTGGGAGACCTGGCGCTGAGGTCAACAAAACATTCCCTGGAGACCTTCACGTCATCATCCAGTTTCTGAGGTATGTCATTTCTTTCGTGAACACTGTGCTGTTCACAATGTGACAAAGACTGAGGGAGGCGGAGCTTGGGTCCCTGAGACAACAGCTTCTCTGACCATGACTTGTCACCCCATCACCTCTCCCATCCTTTGCCCCCACATTTTTCTACCTCCCCAAACCTGCTCACTAGGGAAGTGATGCAAGGTTCACTGTGTGAGGGAATATATGACGGACACAGGGCCTAAAACCATTACCCTCTGCTGTGGCACGAGCATTTCACAACCTCAAGCCAAAGAATCAGAAAGCTGAAGGAAAGGGGAACATTGTTGGAGACCTTCTAGGTGCTTCTGGAACATGAGGTGTCTGCAGATGCTCACTTCTCCCCACTTGGGGAGAACCCCTTCTTCTAAGTTCCGTGGTTCTCGCCCTCCTGTTTCTCCTCACTCTCAAGGAATGTCCTCTCTGGGAACTCTTTCAGAATATCCCTGAAAGTATTTACTTTCTGCTGCTCCTTCCCAGAGGTCTGTTCTCAGCCCCCTTTGGTCAGGCTGCGTCTAAAGACCCGTACGTTTGCTCTTAGGACACCGTAGCCCAGGTGGAGCTCACCTGGTTGGGTCCTGTCTGCGTGCACTCTGCGTTCCTGTCACAGCCACCATGGTTCTCCAAACACGGGTTGATCTCTTTAAAACAAAAAGCCAGCACCTGGCATGAGAGTCAATCCTCACATTCAAGTAAAGGCATCCTGAGGGACCAGCCAGGATGACGGACTGACTCAGGGGAGCAGGGGTCAAAGTGAGTCAGTTTTCTGACAACTCTGGGGCCGAAGTAACCCAATGGGGAGGCCACCAGATACGGTTTCTCAAAATCGACTCTGGGATGGGGCTGAGACAGGAGAAGCGTCATTCGTGGGCTCGAATCTGCCCCTCCATTGAATGAATTTGAGCATTTGCAGCCAAGGACTTGAAATAATAGAATCGTGGCATCCAGTCCAATGTGTTATGAATGACAAAGTTTAGGAAATAAAATAAATCATTGCAAATATCATAATATAATTGGTTCAAGGAAGACTCAAGAAGAGATGCTAAATTTGGGACACGTTGATGAAGAGTAGAATATTTGCTTGGTGTTAAAGTGGGTCCCCACTAATTGCTTATTAATAGCAAAGGGGCAAAAAGTAACTGTACCAGTGGAGAAATCAGATGGCGCCTTGATCAAGTGGT
>PVKE010001595.1:26312-96921 GCA_004027555.1 Craseonycteris thonglongyai | reverse complement strand
CTCTCTCTCTCTCTCTCTTTCACACCTTTTCTCAAAAACATTAAAATAAATCTTTTAAAATAAAAAAAGTAACAGGTGATTTAGTTTGTTTGCTGCATAGAACAGACCAAGCTCAAAATATAAAAAAGGTGGAGAAATTCCAGTCAACTACTGGGACTTATGAGAGCCAAGGAAACCCCACAGTGTCTCCATGGAAACCGACTGAATGGTTTGAAATGAAGACTGTTTGCCATGTTCTTGGGAAGTCAATATCTTTTGAATTCAAGAAAGTGTTGGGACAGAAAATATTTTATATAACTAACTGGGCTATTCAGAAGCCAAGAGATGTGTGTGTGTGTGTGTGTGTGTGTACGCATATGTGTGTGTGCTTGACTTTTTCTTGTTTACCTTAGAGAGCTAAGAATGTAAATGTTTTCCATTAGAAAGCCTTTATTTATGTTTGGGAATTGAATGAGAAATGCATCTTCCTTGGAAACTTTGAGATTATTTGATGCTGGGCAAAATATGTAGTTATTTCTTTTGGTAAATTTGTATCCATAATTGGAAGATGAGATGACAATAAAAGCCTAGAGTTCATAGAAAGTCTTACAAAAATAGTCTTCTTTTTTTTTTTTAAGCTATCATGAACTACACACAAGCTCTGTAACCCTGTTGCCCATATTCCTGCCTTTAACATGACTGATTTTACTCAAGGTCAAGAGTTCATCTCACATGTTATAATATTTCCTCCAGGATGTCTTCTATGCCATGCTTTCCAGAGAAAAAGAATTATACAAAGAATTTGAATATTTTCTTCCCAAACTCTCTGGCAATCCAGGAAGAAAATCTGTGACCTCGACAACAGATTCCAGGGAATCACTTAGAAAAGAAGACACCACAAACTTATCTGTCTTTTTCTCGGTTTTGCTTCCCCAACAAGTAGCTCAGCACCCAGACAGTGTGATGAGCAGTGGCAACATTTGCACATTACACATATTGTGGTATCCACATGCTCAATGACGTTCAATGTTTAAGGGATCTAGTAAATCAAAATAGGTCATTTCAGGGAAGCTGGATGGCTCAGTGTGTTAAGCGCTCACTTTGCAGCGCCAAGGACCAAGGATGGAATCCTGGCCCTGGCCCAAATAAAAAGAAATATGAACATTTACCTTGGTATGAGATTTAATCATCCAGAAATGTGAAGTACATTAACTTGATATCCACAAGTAAGAGGGCTGTCTGGAAAGTATCCAGCCATGGACCCATTCTTGTTATATTGACAATGGTTGGATTTTTTTCTAGACAGCCCTCGTATGTTAAGATCATTCTGACTCATGGCAGGAAGCATTTTGTAGATAATTCATTAAAAATCCATTTTTAAGAAACATCACATGCAAAGGCTTGATCAAGTTTATATATTGATCCTCAGATTATAAACTTTTGCTGGTCTAAATAAAATATATAGAACACATTTTCTTTACAATCTTGACACTTTATTTTTTTTATTTTGACCTTTAATCATTTGTTTTGTTTTTCTTTTTCTTTTTTTTTTTAAAGATTTATTTTTACTGTTTTTGACAGAGAGAGAGACAGAGACAGAGAGAGAAGGGGGAGGGCCCAAAGCAGTCTCCACAGTTGCACATCATCGGTTTTTCCAGTTTCATTCCACAGGTGGGCGCGGAGTAGCACAGGGCAGGAATAGGCCAAGGTCTCACCCTGGTGAGAACTGAACTGGGGGCACTCCCCAGTTCAGCATATGGGTCTGCACAGGCCGGGGCCAGAATTCGATCCTCGGTCCCCAGGGCTGCAAAGTGAGCACTTAACCCACTGAGCCATCCCGGCCTCCCCAAAATGTTTTTTTTTAATTTGTTTTTTTTTAATATATTTTTATTTATTTATTTTTATTTTTGACAGAGAGAGAGATACAAGACAGAGACAGAGAGAGAACTCAACTGGGGGAGCTCCCAGTTCAGCATATAGTTCTGCATGGGCTGGGGCCGGGGCCGAGATTCGATCCCTGGTCCCCGGCACTGCAAAGTGAGCGCTTAACCCACTGAGCCATCCTGGCTTCCCTTGTTTTTCAATTACAGTTGACATACAATATAATATTAGTCTCAGGAGTACAACTTAGTGATTAGACATTTATATAACTTATGAAGTGATCACCCCAATAAATCTAGTACCCAGCTGACTCTACACATAGTTATCACAATATTATTAACTATGTTCCTAATACCATACTTTGCATCTCCATGACTATTTTGTAATTATCAGTTTGTACTTCTTAATCCCTTCACCTTTTTCACCCCTCTGCCAACTCCCCTCCCATCTGGCAACTATCAAAATGTTCTTACAGAGCACATATCTCATCTGTTCACTTAGCCTACAAATTATTAACAAACTTTTTTTTTCAGAAATAGAAAAAGAAAAAAGTCTTTTATTTCCCCTTCACTTTGAAAGAAAGAAAGAAACAGTAAGCATAAAGCCTTTGGAAAGATAAACAGCAGTGTCCCAGAGACTCTTGAAGCAAACCTTTGTAATGAGCACCAGACAACCTGCATAAGACCTGGGGGTGGTGAGAGGAAGAGATAAGAGAATCAGAGAATGTCACATTCAGAAGGAGCCTTCAAGGACATCTAAGGCAACCATCCTTTTGAAACTGGAATTCTTTCCACATCATGCCAAGTGTTCATTAAGCCAACCTACTGATGGATCGAGGGTTTGCTGCTCACCAAGGTAGCCAATTCTCTCATACAGCAGTAGAAATCTCTTCCTTATGTTGAGCTAAAATATGACTTTCTATTACTTTTCCCCATTGGCCATACAGATTAAGTCCAATTTCTTCCATTTAGAGCCTCTCTTATAGGATGAGCCATCAAAAAATAGTAGTTGGCATAATGCAATACATTGATGATGTAATGTAGAGTTGTACACCTGGAAACTGTGTAATTATTACCAACCAATGTCACCAAAAAAAAATTTAACAATAATGAAAAAACAATAGTAGTTGGCATCATGGAGTCTTCTCATTTACATCTCATAGTCTTTCAACTGTGTTTTTCAATGACTGATTCTAATCTTAGCACTGCTCTGGTTAATATCCAGTTTGCTAATTCTTCTCTGAAAGTGGGAAGCCCGTTTCCCAGGTGTTGATTACCTATAAGATTCTATCCCTATGTATTCTACTTAAATCGACTCTAGGTATAAGGCATTATCGAATAAACAAGTTCAGATACCCAAAGCGGAAAGTCCAGGTCTGAAAAATGAGCAGTTTTACTCAGAAAGAGGCCAGAGAGAAATTTTGTTAAGTCTTTAGATTCCAGAGAAATCAAGCTAAGACCAGTTGGAGAATGATTCACTCTCCTATGCTATTTGCATTTGCTAGCTGGTATGTTTTTAATTTTATAAACTTCATGCTGTCTCCATGGTTACCAGCTTTTAATCATAATGAGCACCTGGCCTGTACAGAGGCGTGGATATTTCCTTATGAGCTGCACACACTAAGTTGGTAATAGCCTCCCTATACTTTTGCAGTGACCAGTTTACATTTCTGACCTCTAAGCAAAGATTTTCAAAAGGTTCTTTTGACTTTCTTTTCTTTCTCTTTAAATGTTGTATATGATAAGAACATCAGGGGTTTCATGATAGTTTAAATTTGCCAACCCATCACAACCTATGCTCTTTGGCATGTAACATCTGTGCTTCTGAACCTACATCAGACGTACTTTAATTTAAAAAAAGCAACACAGGTTTTGTACATTTCTGTTATATACATTAAATGGGAGTCAAAATCAATTGACAAATTGGTGAATACTGGTGAATCACTCATTCAGCAAAATAGGAGCCAGAGGAAAGTATGTAAACACCCACAATTCCTCAGTGACTCACTATGGTTAGGTTTCCTAAGCAACAGTAGAGTACCTTATTTTTTTTTTAAAAATTAAAATGTCATTTGACCCTGTAGGCATTTTCTATATAAATATATATGATCCAGAGTATAGATAGGATGCTGGGATAGCTCAGCAGGTTGAGTGCTTGCCTTGCAATAGCAAGATCGGGGATAGAATCCCAGCCCTGGCCCATGCAAATCCATACACTGAACAGTGGCACAGCTGGTAACCGATGGGAGGATGGCAAAAGTTCTCACCTCCCATGCAGGAGGTTCCCAGTTTGGTCCCTGCACTGCGCAGCCCCACATCCACCCATGTGGAATGAAACCATGTCACAACTAATGACGTACAGCTATAGAGTCTGCTCTGGGCCCTCCCCCTTTTCTCTCTCTCACTCTCTTTCACCTTCTCTCAAACAATAAAATAAATCGTTTTTTTAATGTTCTCTTTAAAAAAATAAAAGTAAAGACTTTGTTAGAGTTCCTGGATTCATATCCTGACTCTACCATTCATTTGTTATATAATCTTGGATAAATTACTTAATTATGCCTCAGTTTCCTCATCTATAACAGAGGATGACAATAGCACTTGCCTGAAAATAAGATTCGTTTAAGAAATCAAGGGACTTACATTAATGTGTAGAATTATTCCTGGCAAATATTTGTCATTGTTTAAGTCTTGGTGAAATATAAATAGACCAACATGTGTCATTTAACCATGTTTTTAAAAAAAAAATCTTTTTTTTTTCCCCATAATAAATGGGTTCACCTTCCCATGAGGCAAGATACTCCTGACTCTAAATTTCCTTGTGCAGCCCTTGAATATTTCCTGATCAGCTAGTTTCAGGTCTCTGAGAGTTCTAGAAATGGACCATATTAACATTTACATGTCATTTTGTTTAACCAGCACTGGGAGTCTTATGATGCTTGGTGGTTTTTCTCACTACAGATGAGAAAACTCAGACTTCAAGAAGTGATATATTATCATTTGCACAGACTCACAGAGATGAATGTGGAGCCAATCAATGTCATCTCTAGATGAGATAATCTTACAGCTTTTCAAAGCCACCAATGTGTCCCACCCAGGTGTTCTTAATCTGTTCCTGGAATCGCAGCAACGTGAGAAAACCTGAACCTTTCAGTGCCTATGGGGGAGATGCTTCTGCAAACCCACCTACCACAGATGTGTAAGCGGCTGACTCGTGGAGAGTAGAGGGCCCCTGGCAGAAGTCCAGCCCACATCAGCAAAGGGCTCTAGAGGGAGCTCGGAACCATGACGAAGGCGACCTCTCGCGTTTTGCCCACAGACCTCTGTAAGATGCTGCACCGGTGTTTCGCCTCGGCAGGTATTTTTCCTGCAATGGGAGAGCTCTGAGAAGTGTGACTTATCCCCTCCTGGCAGCCTGATGATGAGTTTGCTCTCTTGTAATCTCAGCGACAAATGTCTTATTATTGATGGCGAACACTCCCTCTGGTTTGGTCTTGCCTTCATCGTGAAACTCCCATAAAATGTCCCCCACGCACTTGGCTTGGCTCCGTTTCTGGGTTTTATGAATTCCCTGACACCCACAGTCACTGTGACATCCCACTGTGTGCCTACCCCCACCTCCTCTAATGGATCCCAGAAGTGCCTTCCTTCAAGACCCAGCCATGACTCATTTCTAACGGTTCTAGAATAAGCAGAAGCCACTTCTCCATTCTCCTCCAAAACCATTTCAGGGTAACAACTGACTTGGGAAATGTTTGCCTCCACTGCTCAGGTAAGCAACTGAAGTAATGTCCTTTGTTTCTGACTAGTATTCATTACCAGTGATCTCCACTTTAGGCAAGGATGGAATAGGCTTAGGTCCTCTTACATTGAAAGATTCTATTCTAGATGCTCTATCCCTAGACACTTATCACCAAAAGAGGAACTATATAGAAGCCCGCAGAAGCATGCAGACAGCTTGAGGGTGAGGAAAACAAAGTGTGGCCTTGCTTCCAAAGACTTGTGGACCATGTAGCTACCAGAAATGTTCTCAGGCAGAACGTGTAGCTGGCAGATGCTGGGCACAGAAAAAGTTGCGTGTCCTTATAGCACGACTAAGGAAATGACTGTTATTTTTAGAAAAGGGATTATACATGTCCAACGTGGCAGTGATTGTCTTGGTCACCCATCTAAACAAAACATCTAAACCTGAGTTACATCTTGGAAATCATCGTTCCGGAAAGTCGTTTCAAGGTACATCAGAAAGGAGGGTCCGGTCAAAAAGAAAGGAGGCAATTATTGTACTCATTGTAATCCAGAAATTCATCCCTACCTGTACATCACCCATAATGCCTGAGTTGACCTTTTCAATAAAAATATGCATCATAAACTTATGAAAACCATTTCTACAGCCCTCGCCTTACAAGACAAACTTTTAAAAAGTAACAAACATGACTTCTGAAGCTGTCTGTCAAAATGGAGTTCCTTCATCGACAAAGTACAAGCAAATGAGTTCGAAGGAGTGGGTGTGAGGACAATAATGTTTATCCTCTTCCTGAAACCAAGGACGTCATTTAGAAACCTCAGTGCCGTGTTCAACACCGTGTGGAGTATGACACTTCGGGGTAATACAAAAGCATTTCCTTCTGGCCTACAAGCTCTGCAATTAATTATCGCACAACCATCTATCGAAAGTAGAACATGCCTCTGAGCACATAGTTTCCCTTCTCGTTATTCCCTTTCAGCAATGCTTCTAACACCGCCTTCACTGCCCTGAATGGAAGAAGCGTGCAGAGTTACAGATTAGCTACTGCAATTAGAAATAGAATTCAAAAGGGATTGAGAGCGTTTGTTTCTGTGTTTATTGGGGTTTTCTGTTGGTGGTGGGCTTAGAGATCATTTCAGCTAAATTGTATCCTGAAGCTATTCACCCATATCTAGACCCTCTCCACCACGTTTTTAAAACCCTTTGAACCCAATAGGATGACTCAGCGATGCGATACTAGCTGAGTGGAAAATACGTTGCAAACATTAAGTGGAACCACCAGTGGGTATAAAATAGTGCAATGCTATCAAGACAATGGCTAGAGTTTCCTACCACAAGTACTTCGGCTTTTGAGTCACAGGGGAGAGCTGTCCCATCAGCCCAAAGCCCAAGGCCTAGGAAACTGAAAAGGCTTCTCCATCCAAAGGTTCCACGGGCATTCTCTCTTTACCGTGTTTGCCTGCAGAAGACCCCATTTACAATGGAGAGAAGCCACACCCTGGAGACCCCATGTTTCATGGATTTGTTTAATACAAACAATAATGATAGCTAATAGTTGATGAGGGCTTACTACCAGCCAGCCACTGATACCAGGAATACACTCAATCATCCTAATACTCTATGAAGTAGGTGCTCATAGTTCATTGTATAGATGCATAAACTGAGTCTCAGAATAGTTTGCTAATTTGTCTCTTGTCACACAGTTCATAAGAAGCAGAGAGATAGGATTCTAATCAAGCAGTGTCCCAGATACCCTAACTCTTAATCACTAACCAGGGGAACTGAAATACAAATAAGGGGCAATCGGTAAGTTTTGAACTCTGATAACTTTCTTGGTTACTCTAGGAACATTTCATTTAATCCTCACTCGACACGTTTTGTAAAAGGAAATAAGTCTCAGAAAGAGTAAGCAACTACCCAGTTCTACAAAGCAAGTGAGGGAAAACGCTTTATTCCATGCACTATACCACACGTCCTCTCTGATGCTCAAAGACTACACTGAATGGCAGATACAGAAACAGAATGTCACTCCAATTTGCATTCCAGTGCTGTTCTAAGAAAGTGACCAGTGGAACCTGCCCACAGTATGCTGAGAGGACAAAGAAGGAATCTGTAGATAACATAAAAGCCAGCATAAGCAGAATGCAAGGGGGTCTAAACCATTAAGACACTGAAGTGCTGGTGTGTGTGTGTGTGTGTGTGTGTGTGTGTGTGTGTGTGTGTGTGCGAACACATAAGCACATGTGTGAGCTGTTTGCCGCTTGGTTTCATGCTGTTGTCAACTGCTCCTTTTATTTTCTTGATGAAATCTCGAGTGGTTCTCAACTAGGGACAGTATCCTCCACCGAGTGTTTGGCAGTGTGTGAGGGCAGCTCACCATCTCCACGATGGCAGGATCCTATTGGCATTTACTGGGCATGGGCAGGAGAAGCAAATGAGGCAAAGACAGAACTCGTCAAAATAATTATGTTTAGAGAATCGATGCTGATATTATTGCATAGTGATCCTCAGACATCCAATTCGCACAACACCTTGGATTCGTTTGCTTGACACTTCTTGTCTCTCATAAAATCTTATTGGCACTTTTCTTTTTTATTTGCTAAATAATGATTAGCCAACACTACCAGGCACCTGCTGGGTGTGTGGTGAACTAAGAACATGAAGTTCTGCTGTCCGTCTCGAGAGATCAAGTATGTGTAAGAACAAGATAACCAGCAATGCAGGATTCCGTGCTGTTCATGGGCATTGAACTGAATATCCCTGCTCTATCTGAGAGAATGTATCTGAGAGACTGAAACGTTCAGACAGGGCAGATGCCTTCATCCCTAACCCACCTCCTTAATAACTTACAATCTGAGGGTGTCAAATAAACTGTGGAGTCAGTAAATGAGAATCCAGAAGGTTGAGTAACTAGAACATTTTAGTAAGGCCCTCACAGAAAATTTGACTTTAAGAGATTCTTTCAGAAAGAGTTAACCCTTCCTTATGCAAATAGTTCATTAATACTTCTTATACTTTTTCATAAGTAATTGGGGACATTTAGGGTGGATACCATGCAAATAATGATTAGGAAGCAATCACTAAAGTATAAGGTATGCTGCACCCTTGAACTAAGACAGGAACTCAGAACTCTTGAACCTGATTCATATAAATCTTGGAATGTTTAAGCCATTTTTCCTAAACGCCTGTATTGTTTGTTTTTTCCTACAAATGGCCTTAATAGTTCCCAAAATGTCTTATTAAACGTGTCCTCCGCCTCCCATGGGTTAAAAAGGATTCACCAAAAGTCATCAGGCACATTTGGAAGAGTGGCAGGGAATTCCCTAGTTTAAAAGCATCTGGAAATAGATGGCTCTGCTCGGGGTGATCTCTTCCCGCAGCTCTGTCTTCCATTCAGTGGAAGAAAAAGACACAACTACATGTGTCTTGAAAGTTTGGGCAGGGCACAAAAAAAAAAACCACAACAAAAAACAACCAGCTGCTGTCATGGCCTGATCTCCCACTTGTCGCATCTCTCAGCTCAGCCGCGACCTCCGCAGGGTTATTAAGTGAGCTCTTGTACCAGGACACGAAACCCATTTCACTAGTAAAACGTCGGGATGCCTCGTACACACCCCTGTGGAATTCGCTCCTTTCTGTCTCCCTTAGACCGTGACCTTCATCCCCGCAGCCAGTCACAGGGGAGCGCGCTCTGCGTCCTGGGAGGTCCTCGGCCGCGGGGATTGTGGGAAATGTAGTTTCGAGGCTCCGCCCTCCTCGCCATTCCTGTAATGGCCGCTCCCTGGAAGGTAATGTTAAGAACTCTTTTTCCAAGGAATACTTAGCTGGTCCCAGTGTATTTGTAAAACGGGTTAGATTTACACCCCGCCGGGGCAAAGCAGAGATTCTTTTTTTAAATGTAATGCTCTGACGTCCTGGCACTAACTTGTCTCCATGTTCGCTTTATTTGGGGCGGTTGCGCTGTGTGTGTGCGTGAGCGTGAGCGTGAGTGTGTGTGTGTGTGTGTGTGTGTGTAGGTTCCTTGCTCGAATAGTTTTCTCTAGTTCGGACCCATTCCTCTCCACACAGCCTCCCTGCTCTGCACAGACCCTTAACATAATCATCACGGTCATAATCGTGGTGATGATGAGTAATTTTTATGCCCCCACCCTCTTCTGAGCACAGACGCTGCTGTCACGTGGAACCTCTTAGCCCCAGCCCTCGGAGCTCCAAACAGGGAGGAGGTAGAATTGCAGACATATCTTTCTTTGGTAAGTCTTACTCATTTCCCCACAACTTCACAGAGTTACCTGTTGTGTGACTTTTCACCAGAGGTGTCTGTGTCCTGGATGGGTGTGACCCTAAGAAAATGTCGCTTTTACTCCCTAGGATGTTTTACGTTTCCAAATGAGTTTCCTTGTACAGTTTCCTTTTGTTCTTATTTAGTGTGTTCCGCTGTTCAATTTGTTGGGTGGATTCACACGGGAATGGGCGGTAGGGCGTGTGGAAAAAAATCGCTAGAGTCAGACAGTTGTCATGTGAAGAGGGAGATGAGCCCCAAATGACCATCTTGAAGTACCTTTTGAAATTCCCCTCAGTCTTATCCATGAGGAAGTATCTGGCATTTTAAATGCAAACGATTGGGTAGACTATTTGTCTTGTGTCGTAGTGTCGTCTGAAAAGGTAGGCATTTTCATGATCCCTGCTTGTGTCCGTGTTTAACTTCTAGAAGAACCTTGAGCACTGAAGAGCCCAGCCATCACCAGGTTAACACCATGACTTCAGTTTCGGCCCAGATGTTCCTGGTCTTCATGTCACTGCTTTCGCTGCTGCCTGCTGTTGAAGCAGTAGACGCTGGAGATGCCATCGCCCTCTTGTTAGGTGTGGTTCTCAGTGTCACGGGCATTTGTGCCTGTTTGGGAGTCTATGCGCGCAAGAGAAATGGACAGATGTGACTTTGGAGGGCCTCTGGAAATCAAACCTTGCCCAGAAAACGTGTGCTATTGCGGTTAAAAACTCAGCTGCGATGTCTGAACGTTCCCAAGAAACAGGAAATAGGGTCATTTTACAGTCTCTTAGCTGTTTCCCTATAGTTGGGACCAAATTGGTATTTGTTCAAATGGAATAAAAATGCTTCTTTTCACAACAAACAATGCCCTGAAAAGTGCAGTCTGTGATTTGTAATTTGCTCATGAGACAGAGGGCCAAAGAAGTCGGACGGCTGACATTTGCTTAAGTAACAGTCCGTAGTCTCAGAATTCTCAAAGCACATGAAATTGGAAAGGCACCTGGTGCCCAGAATCCAAGGACATCACCGCTGATCAGTTATCGTCACTGCCTCCTGCGTCGCTGAGGAGCCTTTTCTCCTAATATTTTTATTAGAGTTCTCTTTTGTTTATCTCCCTGTATTGTACTTAGGTAGCAGATATAGTCCATCAAAACGTACAACTTTTATTTCTTTGGAAGGAAAGCAGAAATGGTTTGATACATGTATTCAGTGTATCTAACATTGAGATCAAGAAAAAAAATTATGTTTAAAAAACACTATATAGACACTGAAATGGAGAAGAGATTTGATGGTAAAAAGAAGAAAAAACCTTTATATTAACTAATCCCCTCTGGTGCGAAATACTATATTAAATATAACCCCACATGTTGCCATTTTAGGTGGTGTCTTACTGATTTCAGGCTGTTCTGATCTTGGTGTGGACTTCCATGCTCAGCCGAGCGAGCAGGACAGAATGCCTGACTGGAACTGCTCACAGTAGCTTCTAGAGACTCAACCAGTGAAAAGTGAGAAATGGGCAGCATCATGGTAAGAGAGGTCTTGGGAAAGAATTCACAGGTACAGAAGGAAAATGTCCTGTATACTGGTTTACACACCTGCCCAATAGAACATCCCCTCTCTGACCTAATAGTGTCCTCAAACCAGCAGTTCTCAGACCCCATCCAGACCAGTTAGGTCAGAATCTGCCTTTGTTTCAGAGCTGAAGATAATCTGTATGTATATTTAAGTTTTAAGAAGACTGCTCTCTAGTCCCAGCCCAAGAATCATCCAGAGCACTTGATAAAACTCACGTTCCTGGGTCTCTCTTCCCAGGTGTGTTGTAGTCATTACAGGTTGGGACCTGGAATTCTATGTTTAGCAAGGGCCCCCCAGTGAGTCTTGAGTCTGTGGACACAGCCAGCCTAGAATAATCTGAGGAAGTCAGACTACTTTAGCCTCTTCCTTGAAGCAGGTTGTCAAAAAGTTTTTTCCTAGAAGATTGCATTTTTTAATCTCAACTTCCCAGGTGACATTGGGAGCCTTCATTTTGGTCAGAAAATAGGTAGCAGGTAACAATGCATTCCTGCAGGTGGGAGGTGACCTAGCTAACAAGTGATTCGGTGGAGGACACAAGGTTTGAGTGGCAGCCACACTCTTAAGATACAATAAAAACTGGATGGATCTGTTTTTTGTCATAACTTTCATTTTTTCACCAGAGGAAGTGCTAACATTTTTGTTGTCATTATTCGGATAAGTTGGCAGTTGCATATTGTGTAATGAATAGAACTTCATTTTACATACGTAGTTTTTTAATTTTCATTTTTTGAAAGTTGGAAAGAGGAATGCCAGTTGTGGGACCATTTGTCCTGTCTCTTAGAAACTAGCCCCTTGGTTCTGATGTAGCTAGAGAGGCTGGGCATCTCAACTTTTCCATTGGCATTGGGAGAAATCAAACCTGAAGTGCATTTTTAAATCACAGTGCATTAGTCATTGAGTCACCTCCAAGTACTATTTTTAAAATGTTCAAAATAAGGCTACAGGCAAACATTAATGAACACGTATTTCCAGAAGTGCCTGGAAGGAATTAGGAAACTGCTATTTTCCTATTTTGCCCTTAAAAGCAGAGACTTACCAGGAGGTGGCATTTGGGGATTTTGATGGGTAGGACGGGAAATACTTGCTCTATTTTTAGCCTCTTTTCTCATCTATGGTTTTGCCTGAAAAGAACAGAAACTCTTATGGCGGCTCTTAACCTTTCTGGGGACCATCAGCTCCTTTGAGAATCTGATGAGAAATGTGGTCATTTCACAAGAAAAGTGCACTTAACATGCTGGCATTTTTAGATTAATTTCAGGGAGTTTGCAGTGCTGCAGACAATCCTGAAACCCCAAATTATAAATTTCCGCTCTTGCATTTCCAATTTGAGGGTTTTTTCCCCCCAATCCTGGAATTCCTTGACTTGCTGTGCTGTGGGAGCAGTTACATATTGGCAAATGGGCCCCTGCGCCCAGAGTCATTTTTGATGGCTAGTGACTGCTCTGTATTTAGTGAGAGAAACCGGAAAACAAGGATGCCCACTTCATCTTCCCAGAGGCAGAAGCTCCTCGGTGCATATTTAAAACGTGAGTATTCTAAAGAGACAAAATGCCAGGGAGAGGACCCATTCCAGGTCTTCCACCCACATGCCTTGGTCCTGTAGTCTCCCACATCTGCCTTCCCCTTGTCAACTCCCCAGAGTATTGTCTCTTCCTGCCTTTACCCCAGAAGCTCAACTGGGGAGTATGACTAGTGATGAAGAATGCCAGAGCGCAGGTGAGATTTGATAAGAGACAAGCTATAGCCATGTTTCAGCTCCGCGTTGAGGGGACAAGGGGTAGCTTCCTGCCGAACTGATGGGACACCAGACATACCAGCTGGGAGGAAAGCAGCCAGGCCCAGGACACCTCCGAAGCTCCCTTCTCAGGCTCTCGAAGGTCTACGGAAGCATGTCGGATGCCATCTCCGACATTGGTGCTGGGACAGGTGATGTAGCTGCAGAACCTGATGAAAGAAGAATTCTTTGCACAAGGACCACCTTCCCAGAGAGTCACACATCCATCTCTTTGACAGTGTCAGGGTGTGAGGGCCAGAGTGCTGGGATCCAACAGACCTAGATGGGTAACGAGGCTCTGCCACATCAAATGTGATCTTAGGCAATCCCTTCTTTTCAATTTCTGCTAAGTGGGGATAATAATCATCCCCGCCTCATAGATATTAGAGATGAGCATTACCTGAAGTAATGAATGGGAAAGCTTTGGCGTACTGGATACTATGATTATTATTGGTGATTGGAGATATTTCTTAGAGGAGGGAAAAAGTCCCTAGTGTTAATTTTGTGCTTAGACATAAAGAGGGCATCTTTAGAACGTGCTGCAAGCACGTCCCACATGAAACAGTTCATTACCTCTTCATTTTGTGATGAAGTTTCTTCATCATAGCCGCCACCTCCACCGTAAGCTTACAAATTGTCTTCCCTAAAGTTTCCCCAAATCTTATTTCTACCTGAGTCTCGAGAAAAAGAATTAAGTAAGGGGGAAAAAGAAAGAAAATAATTGATTCTGTTTTAGTAATTCCAAACATGTTCAACCACAGATCTTTCCTAAGCAACATGAAAGCTTAGTGGCCGCTCAGGTCATTTAAGAAGACGCGAGGAATTGGGTTCTGCCTATTCAGAAAAATAGCAGATCTGGTCCATAGGCCACCAAGAAAAATACCCTGACAAATCTCTGCTCATTAGAAGTCAGAAAGATAAAAGCAACATAAAATGTGTTTAATGCTCATTCCCTATCTTGAGGAACGAAGAGGAAGCCCCTATTTTGACTTGGTAATCCCAGACAGAATTTGTATGCTTGGGTGGAGAACAGGGCCAACTCAATAAATACAGAGTCCAGCAGAAGTAATGCCCTTTTTGAAGCGTGAGTGCGATATTGTTATGTTACAGAATTATTATACATGCTCATGATTTGGTATAGATTATCAGCTCATAAGATAAAGGGGTGTTACTTCTGCCAGACCCTGTATATGTACAGAGCAGCATACTTATTTTTTTTCTAATTTTTAATAATGTCATTGTTTAAAATTTCTGTGATTAAATAAGATGCATCCAACATCTAAAAGCCAAAGACAGACCAGGAAAAGATGCTGCAAAATCCCAAAATGTGATTTAATGTCTCACTATTGTAATGGCAGAACTATAATACCCCTCACACACATTTCCACTGAATCCATTCTATATGGATGATCACAATTTGGGAAATATTAGTTGGCACTTGATAATATGAAATGAAATTGTGAATTTTATATACAGAGAGTTCTTTTTAAAGGGCTTATCGTATAGCACTTGGTTAAACATTGAGATTATAATATTTCCCAGTATTAATCACAGTAATTCTGTTGTGGATAAATGTGCATACATTGCTTAAAAGAATTTTAAGTGGGCATGATTACCAAGAACAAGAAACTATACCATCTTCTATTTTAGATGATTTGTCAGGACAAGCCTTTCATTTCACCACAAAAATAAGAAGGACCCTGGAATACCAACATGAAACTGGTGTAGGGGTCCCATGATGGCACTTGGTCAATCAACACTTTTCAAGACCTTATCAGGGCAACTTAGAAAAAAAAAGAAACTCAACTACCAGGCAACTAACTTGGAGGCCATAATGTCACCTCCACAGTTGTCATCTGCCAAATGATTGGTCTGGCACCTCTCAAAGGCTTCCTAGCAATAGGATTTTGTGGCTGCATAAAATAGAGTTTGTCTGATTTCAAAAATGATGAGGTCTAACGTGTTAAAAAAGACTGTAATTCCCCATTTTCATTCAGCAGCGCAAGCAGCTGATTTCCTCTTTGAACTCAGTCATTTGTACACTTGGGGTCTTCCATTCGTTGAAGTAAGGGCAGCTCATTTGCCGTGTGTACTGAGCATGATGAGGTCTCTCAAGAAGGAAGAATAACACGACAGCCTGGCCACCCCCACCCACAGTGAAAAGCCCACACATGAATTGCTGTCAGCCTTGCAGGGTCGCGTGCTGGGTCCTCTCCGGCACTGCCGTGGAGAGTCGCCTGACAGAGCGCATGTTCCCTGAGCCAGAGACAGATGCTTGAGAGGCCGCTGGTCACCAGCGTGTCTCATTGTCCACGTGCAGACCATCGCTAAGTCCTACGAAATCCACCTCCCGGGCTTCTCCTAGGACCAGCCCACTCCCCTCCATCCTCATGGCTCCTACCCAAGTCCAGACCACTGTGGTGAGGTGGGCAAGGTCCACAGCAACCCCCCAGCCGCTCCCTGTCCTCCCGTCTTACCCCTTGGCAGTCTTTTCTAAACACAACCACCACGGTGACCTTCAAACACAAATTGGACCCTGTTCCGTTCCAGCTGAGACCTCCGCCCCAGATTTCTTACTTTCGTGACTGCCTTTGCAAGCTTCAGCACCGCTGCATCTGCACCATTTTCTCCTCTGGTTCCCAGCCGCAGCTATGCCCACCGACCTTGCACTAGCTTTCAGCTGTATCAACGGTTCGCCTGCTAGAAACAGCGTGTGTGTGCCCTGCCTCTAAGTCTCCCCACTGCCCCTGCTCTCGAGGTCTGCGTCCTGGAAGTTTTCCCCCACTCCACCGTCCTTGTGCCCACCCACCTTCCGAAGGCTGAAGCAGCCCTTCGGGATGTCCTCCCTGATGCTCATGTGGGTGTCCCAGCCTCTCGTCTGCGCCCACGGCCTCTTGCACATCGCGTATCAGGCAGTGCCACACTCTGTTGGAATCTGTTTATTGATCCTCATCTCACCCAACCTTAACTCCATCTCACAGTCTAAGCTCTGTGAGGACCAGAGCTGGATCGTGGATTCACTGTTGTACTGCCAGCTTCTAGCACAATGCCTGGCATCTAAAAAGGACTGCCCACTCAGTCTTCAGTATTATAGAATGACGATGTGATCCAAAGTTCACGTAGCAAAGGGATGCTCCAGCCCAGGATACATGGACCATGCATCATCTCACTGAGCCCGGGTGTGCCCTTCCCACCCTCAACACCTACGTGAAAGTGTTTTATATCCTGAGGTCTATGAGCAATAAATCCACCTGGACCTGCATACAGACATACCCGATCTAGTGCATGCCTCATTGATAGAGAATTTTAATTTTATACAACGGAGTTGTTTTCATTAACCAACCAGGTTTCTATGAAAGAAATGTAAGAGACCCATGGTTCCCACGTAGGAAACCTGTTTGTAAAGACTGGAAGCTTAAAAAGATCTGTGGTTGTCAAGGGATTTTATACAAGGAGAACACAATGACAGCAATCGTAGAGCTACACACAACTCCATAGGGACTGGAGGAGATACTACAGGTTAACTAAAACTGCCAGAACTGTCCACGTTAAGAATTCTCACAGGACAAATGGTTTATCTGGATGCCTAACACCAGTCTATATCCATCCAACTTACGTAGACATCTGCTTGCCCAAACAACAACAAGGAGTTCTTTCTCTTTTTCTTTAAGATTTATTGTTTGAGAGAAGACGAGAAAGAGAGAGAAGTGGGGAAGGGCCCAGAGCAGTCTCCATAGTCACACATCATCCGCTGTGACACAGTATCATTCCACACAGGTGGATGTGGGGCTGTGCAGGGTTGGAACCGAACTGGGGCCTCCAACATGGGAGGTGAGAACCTTCACCTCCAAGCCACCCTGGCGGTTACCAGCTGAGCCACAGTTCAGCACATGGGTTTGTACTGTCCGTGGCCAGGATTCAATCCCCAGACTTCATGGTTGCAAAGCAAGTGCTCAACTTGCTGAGATCTCCCAGCATCCCAACAAGTTCTTAAAATGCTAGATTCGTACCTTTGGACTACCGTTTTAATTGGGATTAAGTGACATGAAATTCATATCACTTATGAATATTAATTATGAATACCCAAAAATATTTCACATATTGGAACTCTTGGCATAGGATCATCTCCACTCCTACCTCTTAAGCCTGCTCACCTGCCCACCCCTGGGCAGCACAATGACATTCTAGGAGGTGATGGGTAGCAACTAGAAGTATAGATTGTAGAGTTTATGCATATAAGACACTTGGTATTTTGAATCTCTAGAAGCAAGACTCACATTTTTTATACTTCATGCATGCAACAACATTTCTTTTATACCCCATGGAAATGATTAATGACCCGTTAATGATAACCTTGCCAGAAAACAACTGCTATAAATCACATACTCTCTGCCAATACAGGAGGCCATGATCCTAGATCAAAGGACGAAGATACTCCAGACCAAGTTCTATGCGGTGACATTATATACACCCAGCCCAGCCATTGTCGCCCTCTGAAAGTGAGCTACCGTCCTGAGTGTGGAAGCTTTGTTCTGCACTTTCCTTGTTCCAGAGATTCCCAACTCTGTCCCCAGCTCTGGCCTTTGTGCAAGCTAAGGGGACTGAAAGAGTGATTTGGCTCGTGGGGTTTTTTATTGTATTCAATTAATAAAATGAGTCAGCACTACTTTATATCAGAATCTCTTACATTCAGCTCTAATGTAAGCCTGGTAAAGAAGGGAAAGATGTATCTTCTAAAAAGAAGATGAACAAAATGCAAAAAAAGACAACCCTAATTTTTACCTAAGAGTAATGTCCTGTGAAGTCTTTTGCCAAGTAGCTAAATGGTCAGTTTCTGTTTCAACCCGTTTTCTGTCGGTTCCATTCATAATTATTAATAATCCATAGGCACAATTAGAGAGTATTCATCATTTAAATTTTTCTTTCTGTGTTACTGAGTTTTTTACTTCTGTATTGATAAATCAAGTTTAATTTGTTTTCAGAATATACCACCCTTTTGGCTATTAAAAAATTAATGCTAGGTGAAGCTGGGAGGGCTCAGCGGGTTAAGCACTCACTTTGCAGCCCCGGAGCCCAAGGATCAAATCCCGGCCCGGACCATGCGGACCCACATGCTGAGCTGAGGTGTAGCCCCCAGTTCAGTTCTTGCCGGGGCGTATGCGGGAGGCTCCTGGCCCAGTTCCTGCCCTGCGCAGCCCCATGCCCACCTGTGGAGTGAAACCATATGGAAAACTAATGCTGTCAACTATGGAGACTGCTCTGGGCCCTCCCACTTCTCTCCGTCTCTCTCTGTCCCTCTCTCTGTCAAAAAACAATAAAAATAAATCTTAAAAAATATATTAATGCTCATAAATTGAAAGCCAGATTAAAGCTGCAGATATTTGTCGTGTATTTGAGCACCAGAGTAGGAGCTCAAAGGATAAAATATCTCAATAGCTCAATCTGCATGCATTATAAGAACACAGTTTAAAATTTCTGAGTACTAAAGCAGATAAGGAATCCTGGAAATGCTAATGTAATAAGGCTAAGAAGCAAATTAAGTTCCCCAAATCTAGAGTAAACCCTTGGCCAAGAAAACTTCCTGCCTGTAGCACAAATAATTAACCTTTCTAACTTAGGAAAAACCTAGACTAGAGTTCCGTTGGAGCCTGTGTCACTTTGCTTTTCCTTTTGTCGCCTCATCACAGTGCCTAGCACAGCACCCTTCACATAGTAGGCGTATAATCACCCATTCAACAGAAGTATGTGAAGTATTCTCCAGGTGCCAGGTTCTGTTTGGGCAACAGGGAAGAACAGGGTAAAATGAGACAATGTCTGAACCCTCATAGGATTCATGTTCTAGTGGAGACTACCACGCTGGCTGAATGAATGGAATAATGTTGCCCAGGACTTATTCATAAATCCTTTTTATTATAAAATTAGGCAGATGTTATCACACTTTTATTATTAATCAAATGTTAACCAAATTAAAGTAGTAACCGTATTTATGGTTTTACAGAGGGTATCATTCTGTAAAGAGAAAATTATAAAATTTAAAAAATTAGGAGAAATGAAAGTGGAGGCGCTAACAGAATGCCGAACTAGACAGTTCACACAGGAAGCTCTTAAATTAGTGTCTAAGGTAACATTCTTTACTTTCAGCCATGTTACTTTAATTACGCCCATTTATCAAAAAGCTAAACACCACAAATACTTAAATAACCATAATCTGTTTGTATTATCATGTAATCAGTGCTTACACTAATGGCCTTAATGCATTGGAAGATTTAGGTAACCTCTGAGTAATCAAAGAAAAAAATGTCTTGTACTTCTTGGATTTTAAAAATTATACTGCATTCTTATTCTGGTAAAATTCACAACCCATGTTAGATATGTGTGACTGTCCATTAACCTGAATATTACATTAAACTTCCCACTGAATTATTTTACCAACACTTGCTTTGCCTCTCCACCTCCTCCCAACACATGTACAGACACACCACCCACACTCACACCACACCCACATGGGTCACATTCTTTGTTTCATGATTGAGACAACCTTCAGCTGATGTTTTTTTAAGGCAAAGGGGATTGAGGCAATGTAGGATATTTTAGTAGACCCACGGCTTTTTATCAAACTCTCAATCTTTCCCAGATATTAGTAGAAAATCTTGCATTTGCTCTCCTCATTCAAAGGATCACATTTAAATAGTGTGTACTAGAAGAAGTGTGTTAAAGCCTTCCAGAAGAAGCTCACTGTGTTTCTTTAAATAACTATCACTTGGTCCATACATCAGGGGAATTCATTAAAACCTGGATCACTGTGACAAGTGCTGCTATTAATAGTAAAATAGTTTCTTAGCCTGACCTTCTAAGCCTTTAAGCCTGTGTCCCTCGCTTGTTAATCCTTTGTGGTCTGGCTTGCTCTTCAAATTGCTCTTTCAAAGGGTGCTAATGATCTCCTCGCACCAGATCCAATGATGTCTGCTCGTCCCTCATTCTTTATATCCTCCTAGATACAACCTACACTGATGACCATTCCTCCTTGAAACTCCTCCCTCATTGCCCTACAGCGATGGTGCGCCTCCCTCCGTTCATGTGTTCTGTCTCCCGTTCTCCCATTCTTTTTGTTTCTTGTTGTTTGTTTGTTTTTTATATCTTTTCACATTTATAGAGAGAGCAATTATCTTTTTATCTTCAGTGCATATTTATTTCTATTTTACTTTTGACAGATAGAGAGAGAGACAGAGACAGAGACAGTTAGAGAACCGAACTGTGGGAACTCCCAAGTTCAGCATGTGGGTCCTGCCTGGGCCGGAGCCAGGATTCGATCCTTGGTCCTCGTGGCCTCAAAGCGAGCGCTCAACCCGCTGAGCCGTCCCGGCTTTTCCCTCTTTTTGTTTCTTAACACATGGCAGCTGTCCGGAAAAAATCCAGCCATTGTCCATGTAACGAGAACAGTTGCATGGCTGACTTTCTGGACAGCCCTCGTAGTCTTTTGGCTTTTTCACCTTGTCCTGAGGGAGGGGAATGTGTGTTGATTTATTTAACCTCAACCTTCTTCTCTCTCGACACTCTCTCCCTTGATAATGTCACCTAATAGTCACCGTAGTTCCACCATCACTTCCCTTCATCAAGACATCAGCATTTGGATGTTCTACCAGCATTGCACATTCACTATGTCTACAACTAACTTATTACCTTTCTCACTAAACCAGTTCCTTCTTTTTCTCTCAGTTTTTGCTCTCTCTGGTTCATGGTGTCTCCCACCTCCCAGTTACCCAAGCTCCAAACCTGAGAGTCAATCCTTTCTCCTCGGTCTCCTTTGCTTCCCCTCTTTAGTCACATGGTGAAAATATGGCTTCTACCTCCTCCTCCCAATCAGATCTATCCCTTTGTTTCTGTTTATTCCACCTCCCCCACTTCAGGCTTTTCCTATATTGACACCACAGCCTGTATACTGGTGCTCTCTCTTGATTTTCCATTTCTTGCAAGATAGAGCACAGTGATTCCTACAGGGAAGAACCTCAACAAATGTTCATTAAATGAACTAAATAAAGGAATAAGCTGTAAGGTTTTCCAAGAGAAGGAAATTGTCAGCCTGAAGGTCAGAGAAGGTACATTACTAAGTTTATAAAGCCTGGATCTTAAATTGAGAAGGAAGGTCTTAGTGATGCTAGCTTTAAAATTGAAAATGGATTAGATTAACACTTTGGAAGCTGTTTTGACAGAGTGATGAGAAAAATCTGACAAATGTGTCCTTAGCATTTTGGAAATAAATGTGAGGTGTCCACAATTAGGGTTCTTTTGAACTCCTGGAGCACCATTTTTTAAAATCCAGTGGAAGTTCTTTAGGTCTAGTGGATTCTTTCACCGTTCTGTTCTTCAAGCAGATGGAGTATGGAACCCTGGAAACTCAGTTACTTAGATGTTACTGTGGGGAAAGGACACTTTTCACCACCGACTGGGAGACAATAAACATTATCAAAATATAAATGCATAGAGGATGCTGGGATAGCTTAGTGGTTGAGCACTTGCCTCACAATTACGAGGTCCAGGGTTGATTCCCGGTCTGTGCAACCTCATATGCTGAACTGTGGCCCAACTGGAAACCACCAGGATGGCTCAGCGGCAAAGGTTCTTGCCTCCCATGTGAGAAACCCCTGGGTTTCCTACTTCACCACACATCCGTCTGTGTGGAATGAAACTATGTCACAACTAATGATATACAACTATGGAGACTGCTCTGGGCCCTCCCCCTTCTCTCTGTCTCTCTCTCTCTCTCTCCTCTCAAAAAATAAAATAAATCTTTAATATATATATATATATATATATATATATATATATATGCATAATCTCTCTTTCTATTGGTCACTTACTCTAGGTTAATGAAGTTTAAAAAATAATCTATTAGAAAATGTTTCTAGGGGAGGCCAGGATGGCTCAGTGGGTTAAGCACTCACATTGCAGCCCCGGGGACCGAGGATCGAATCCCGGCCCCAACCCGTGCAGACCCATGTGCTGACCTGAGGAGTGCCCCCAGTTCGGTTCTCACCGGGGTGAGACCCCTGCCCAGTTCCTGCCCTGTGCAGCCCCACACCCACCTGTAGAAAGAAACTATGTGGAAAAACCAATGATGTGCAACTATGGAGACTATTCTGGGCCCTCCCCCTTCTTTCTGTCTCTCTCTGCATCTCTCTCTGTCAAAAACAATAAAAATAAATCTTTTAAAAAAAAAAGGAAGAAAATGTTTCTATGAAAGTCCCTGATGGGGGAGCCTTTCTTACTAAGATAGCTTCTAGAAAATTTGTAAAAGTCTCTTTTTCATATTTAGCTTTAGATTTTGGTAAGAGCTGAGAATATCAAAGATACACGCTCTTAAAGTTTTAATGACAAGCTTTAAGTGGGAGAGATAGCACTTTAAATGAATGATTAAAAGTTTTTTCTTAGAACATTTTATCCCAGCCTGTCATTCTCTGAATTTGCCAAGGATCATTTACATCCTGACACCCATTTCTACCTATGTAATGCATAGAGCAAAAATACTGTTTTTGACCATCATGAATCTGTGTATCCCGTGGCAAAAATCTGAAATATCCGATACATTTTGAAAAGATAATTGCTGTTTTACATAAAATTGTATATATTTATTATAAGAACCTAATTAAGCAAATTATATCAGTCTTCCTAATCCACTGATGAATATAGTAAATGTAACATGCCAAGAACTTGAAACCCTTTAGAATCCTTCAAACTCAGGGTGGATAGTATTTTGCTGTTGTTTGCTTTTTCTCTCTACTTTTAACATGACAATTTTTTCTAGGTTTGGTGATATAAGGAATCAAAAAGAAATTAGCTAGGAACAACCAAGGCTATGATCTGAACACTTTGAAGCAATAATTGTACATTTGAGAACTTGTAGATGATTTGAAATTTTTGTCAATTATTAAATGGTTTTTTTTTAAATCCCTGTTGGTGGAAGATACCTACTTAATGTTTTCTCCAGTAGAGTTAGTGAACCAAATGGACAATATCTCTTAATTTCTTGAGCCCACCCCACCCCCTCTCTGTGAGGCAAGGAAATGGCATTCTCATATAATAGCTAGAAAAACCGAAGAACTAGTGGTTGTAACTACACTCACTTGCAAAGGAAAATAATAGCATGAATACACACTGAGGTGTGCACATGAAAGAATATTGCATTCACACATACCCCCTTCCCTACTTTTAAGGAATCAATAACTGTTTCTTAAAGTATTTTTAAACCCTTGGATCTTGGCACTCTACCTTTTGGCAGAGTAGATTATTGCCTCATGACTTGGCAGTACAGTCACCCTTTTAATTTACTTTTTAAATAGCGTTTCCCTAACCTATAAAACCTGAGATCTAGCCAATCAGGAATCTCCTGCAAGCTTGAGTCTCTCGTTTCATAGATTTTTAAACTGTAAAAATTCAGGAAATAATAACTCTTTGCAGAGTACACTGAGATACTAATTGGGAGGTTAAAAAAAAATTGATTTGTAGTTCCATAAAAATAAATTTGACATTTTACTTAGAAAGTGTAAACCATCATATAGTTTTTATGGCTCCTAAGTTTGTTTTGCAAACATGTGGAATGTTTCACTTGAATGGAAATGCCCTCAAGTTACTCCAGTACTACTGTAGGATTGATTTTCTAAGTTAAAGAAGTCTGTGAATGTTTATTTATTTACTTACGCATTTGTTTGTTTGTTTGTTTATATACTGTCTCAAAAGTATCCAGCCCTCTAATATGAAAAATAGAGGCATTTATAGTTGGATTTTTTTTCCAGGCAGATATATCTCTGTATCTATCTATCTATACATATATATATATACAAATCATTTTTTAATGGATTTAGGATATCTCAAAACAACTTAAGAAACTATAACATCATTTTATTATTCCCAACATAGAGCTTTTGTGTAACGATTGTGACATCATAACAGTGAACTCTTCATTTTTAAGCTTTCAACAGGGAAAGCTTTGCCTAGGTATGACCAATAGACATGCACTATGTAAATTGATGCATAATATCTGTATGCTGATTGGCTTGAGTTCCCTTGAATGTCACAATCTCACCACCAGCAATGAAGCCTTTGACTGGGGTCTAGAGATCAAATTCTTACTGTAGGGAAGATATGTCTTTTCCCTGTTTCATGAACAGATTATTATAAAGCAATAAGCTCACCAGAGAAGCAGACATGTTTACATGGGGAATTAATAAAAGCATGTTAGCTCATTTTTGTTATTTGTTTTGTCTGTTTGTCTGTTTGTTGGAGGTGAGGAGTTGTCTTAAACATCTTAGACCACTGCCACAGACAAAACTCTCCTGAAATGATAAAATAAGGAAATGTGATCCCAGAGGCATCCCTAAGCCCCCAGGCGTCAGGATACGTGGTGTGCTGTGACAGCATGAGACCTGTTGGACCGGTGTCAGTTTTATAAATCCATTGTATTCCTAGTACATTTGTTCAGTAATCACAAGGTAGGGGGTGAGGAAACACACACACCATGCTGTTACCGGACCTGTCGACTGGTCAGATAGACTTGCAAGAAAGAAGAAAGAAAGGCTGTGGCCGGGTGGGGTGGAATGAGAGGAGTCCTCGTGACAATGTCGCTTCGTATGCGTTTAGGTGGCCTGGATCTAAATCAATGTGTAGTTGTTCTCTGAACTTAGCTTTTCCCCACTTGATGCCTTTCCAAGAACAGATGACTAACAAAGACAGGGCTGCCCTAGCCTGATTTCCCTTTTTCCCCACTGACAAAATGACTCTTGCCTGCGGTTTAAAATACTTTTTTTTTTTTTCTTTTTCTTCCTTCCTCCCTCCCTCCCTTTTGCCCTTCCTTCTCCTTTATCCTCCCCTCCCCACCCCGCACCCCAGCTAACTTGCAAATGTAAAGGTCAGCTGGGGAGATCGTCTGAAAAGAAAGAAAAGAAAGAAAGAAATGAGGGAGGGAGGGAGAAAGAAAAAAAGACAGAAGAGGCCAATAGGACTTGGGCCCACCCTAAAAGAGAAAGGAAGAGAATGTCCTGGGAAGGCGAGGGGACGCGCCCATGGGCGCTGTCCTAAGGGAGGTGGAGGAGGGTGGGCCTGAGGTTCTGCGCGACCCTTCCCAGCCCCAGCTTCTCCTGCAAGGAGGGTCAAGTTCAGGAGCAGCCACCAGGAGACAAAAGCCTCATTCTGCCAGATGCACGCAGAACAGGACAGCCAGTAAACGCCGCCAGGCCTGGAAGCGGGGTCCGGGCCCCGGCTGGCTGCACAGAGGCCCCGGGCCGCCGCCCTGGCCCTGGCCCTGGCCCTGGCCGCCGCGGTCCCTGCGTTACCGAGGGAGACCGCGCGGCTGCGACAGGGGAGGACGCGGCTGGAGCTCAAGGAGGCTCCAGCGCGCAGGCGCCGCCGAGCCCTGCCTGGCTGCTCAGTCCAGGCACCACGAAGGAAAAAAAAAAAAAAAAAAAAGAATCAGCAATTTATAGAAAGAAGAAGCTATAGTCTGTCGGGATATCCAACACCAACAGGTAGGAGGACGCAGTGTCGGTGAAGTTGGGGAGGGTGCAGGCGCACGGGGGAGAAGCCCTCCCGAAGGGGGTGGGTGGTTTTTGTTTTGGGTTTTTTTTGGTTGTTTTGTTTTGTTTTGTTTTTGTTTTAAACAATGAACTGCATAATGGAAGTGCATTCGGGCCATGCATCTTCCGTTGGGGTTCTTCCGAGCTCCCCTTTCTGGAAAGCAATGCAAGGCTGGGAAATGCCAGGCTGCGAATCGCCGGGCACAGAAGCAGTGGCTGTCCCCATCTTCGCGTATGTAATGCATGTCTCTCTCTTCCCTACCCACCCCCCTCCACCCCCCATTATAAATCCAGGGGTGGCGGGTTTCAGTAATGGTGCATGATGAGATCGGTATTTACCCAGAGACGGACCGGTGGGGGAAATGAGAATCATCGCATGCAGAGTCTGCCCGGGCTACCATCAGCATATTCTGGGCGAGTGAGGAGCAACCAAGGGAAAAAGATCTTCACTGGGAATGGCCGAGGAAGCCCATGTCCCTGGTGTGGCTCCCAGGCACCCGGCAGACAATGTACATCTTTATTTTAAAAATGAAGCCACTTGTGATTTGCAACAAAGAGGATCAGGGTAGATAGAAAGAGGCTTGATGGCCCAAGAATTATACAGGTTCATGCTAAACTCATTCGAACCCCGGCAGCCAAGGTTTGCAAATGGATGTGTGCCTTATCCCTTCCTGCGGGTGTGTTCCCATGGCTAATATTTGCATTCACCATTTTTCATAACATGTGTGCTTCAAATAGAAACGATTTGCCCAGAATGGGGTGGGGTTGACAGGGGAAGAGACAAAAGATGAAATCACATCAAATCCTGGTTCAAGTTCCTGCTGATTTGTAAGTCCAGTGCTGCAATTATACTTTAAGATGAATCCACAAATACTCTTCTTTATAATATGCGGCATGAATAGTGACACCCGATTCAAAGACAAATATTTTGCAAGGGTTCTTTGGGTCCATATCAGGAGGGAAGTTGCCTAGAAAAGACTGACAGAGACTAATAGAACTTAAATAAATGTAGACAATCTCCTCTCTGTCTCTGAGTTAGCAGCCTTGCAGATTCCATTGCCATACTAGTGATTAATTCCTGGCTGGCATATTTTATGATTGTAGAACATTTTATTCCTTCTGTCCTAAAGGTCCCCGATAAAAATACATATTCTCTGAAATCTCCAGGAAAAAAAAAAATCTTACCGAAGCAAATAATATTATTCAAAATTAAAACTTTATTTACTTCCCCATCAGTGAACAGCTTTAGGCTAGCAGCGCCTGACAGCAATTGCTTGTGAACTTCAGAACTGATAGCTCATTTCTTTTTAAGGGATTCAGATGGCACATCAAATGGAGGAAAAGAGGAAGCGTGACTGCAGATCGGATCAGCTCCCTCGGTGGATTGCATTTTCAGTAAAATGTGCGGATCTGTCTTCCCCTTGCGCCTCTGTCTAGATCATGAGACTTGACTGAAGCTGTCTCTTTATCCTCCATCCATCTATGGCGAACTATAGCCATGCAGCTGACAACATTGTGCAAAACCTCTCTCCTCTGACAGCCTTTCTGAAACTGACTTCCCTGGGTTTCATAATAGGAGTCAGCGTGGTGGGCAACCTCCTGATCTCCATTTTGCTGGTGAAAGATAAAACCTTGCACAGAGCCCCTTACTACTTCCTGTTAGACCTCTGCTGCTCAGATATCCTCCGATCTGCCATCTGCTTCCCATTCGTCTTCAACTCCGTCAAGAATGGCTCTAGCTGGACGTATGGGACCCTGACTTGCAAAGTGATTGCCTTCCTAGGGGTTTTGTCCTGTTTCCACACGGCGTTCATGCTCTTCTGCATCAGCGTCACCAGGTACCTGGCGATCGCCCATCACCGCTTCTATACCAAGAGACTGACCTTCTGGACGTGCCTGGCTGTGATCTGCATGGTGTGGACCCTGTCCGTGGCCATGGCCTTTCCCCCCGTCTTAGATGTGGGCACGTACTCATTCATTCGGGAGGAAGACCAGTGCACCTTCCAGCACCGGTCTTTCAGGGCTAACGACTCCTTAGGATTCATGCTGCTCCTCGCCCTCATCCTCCTAGCCACCCAGCTTGTCTACCTCAAGCTGATCTTTTTTGTCCACGATCGGAGGAAAATGAAGCCCGTCCAGTTTGTGGCAGCCGTCAGCCAGAACTGGACTTTTCACGGCCCGGGAGCCAGCGGCCAGGCAGCTGCCAATTGGCTGGCAGGATTTGGAAGGGGGCCCACACCCCCCACCTTGCTGGGCATCAGGCAAAACGCAAACACCCCGGGCCGGAGGAGGCTGTTGGTCTTAGACGAGTTTAAAATGGAGAAAAGAATCAGCAGAATGTTCTACATCATGACTTTCCTCTTCCTAACCCTGTGGGGCCCCTACCTGGTGGCCTGCTACTGGAGAGTGTTTGCGAGAGGGCCCGTGGTGCCCGGGGGGTTTCTCACAGCTGCTGTCTGGATGAGCTATGCTCAGGCAGGAATCAATCCTTTTGTCTGCATATTCTCCAACAGGGAGCTGAGGCGCTGTTTCAGCACAACGCTTCTTTACTGCAGAAAATCCAGGTTACCAAGGGAACCTTACTGTGTTATATGAGGGGCATCTGTGAAGCCTTAGCCTTGGGAAACACTGACCTTTGCCAAACAGCGTGGCCTCCAGCCATCTCTGGAGAAGCAGATCAAGAATTGGGATCAGCGGCTCGAAGGCTCTGGGCAACATTCTGCAGTCTTTGCAATAGTTCACCTAATCATCCTCTTTTTTAAACCTCAGAGTGATCCTGCTGACGGCGCTGGTGAAGGTTTGTAATTAAAGCAAGGACTGAACCACTGCCCTAAGTTTCTTTCCGCGGCTGAAAACTTGATAATGAAATCATTAGCAGGTGCTAAGTATGTGCTACATGCTGTGTATATCACTATTTATGAAAAAAAAAACATCAAAAAAAAATTAGCATTGGACCTCTTAATAAATTCAGTGGACATGAGGTAAATGTGTTGCTAAAAACTAATTTTAGAAGTTTGAAGACTTTAAAACATTTCATACCATTATTGTTTTGCAAAGACCAAAATATTTGGGGATTTCAAGTACTGTAATCCAGTAAAGACGTGCCATGAGTTATTGGATTATCACACTTAAAAAAAAAATCGCCTTGTAAGTTTGGGGGAGCATTTGAAAGCAGTATATTGGTTCCAATGAGAATCTACTTTTTTTTTTTATTAATATGTTACTATTTCTACATACCACTTTTCTTACCTAGTAGTGAAATTGCTAGCATTGAACTGTATCATGTGGTTTTTCTTGATTTGGTATACATATTTTCCAATTCATTTTTATTTTGTGAATGCTAGATATTGGTCTGGGAGGCAACATATAATGGTACCAACCAGTCACAACTGAGCGGTCCTAATAATTCAGAATAAACACATGTTGCCTTAAAGGGTTATCTAGTATCTTGCATCTTATTTAGCATTGGGACAAATAGTCAAGGAACATGAATCAGTTACCTTGTCACGGTCATGCTTCTGGAACGATATGGACGACCATTCCATATTCCTTTCCCTTTTTCCTCACACGGTTTGAAAATTCAGGTGCACATCCCTGGGATAATGAGATTTTCTTCTGAGGTGTGCTGCCCATTCTAGTGTGTTCTAAGAAGGAGGCAGTTGATACATATTTATATTTGAAGTCAGCTGTCCTGGGGAGCCCGCAGCCTTAGTATGACATCCTGAACAATCTGTGAAGCGTTTCTTCTATAGGAGGTACAGTCTTGTTTATACTTTCTGCACATTCCCTGTATGGGTCACTTAAATTATTTTAGATTTAACTTGTGAAAGCTTATCCTATGATTTCTGGTATTTTAGAAATACATTGGAGTCTGTGAGTCTCATTCTTTAAGATACCGATGTGTGAATTTCGATATAAAGTTGCATTTGCCAAAATTCACCCGTGTAGCCTGCTACTTTTCTTGGAATAAATTTTACATGGTTTGCCATTAATTTTTTTTTTTTTTTAAACCTGGAAGGCAAACACAAGCTAGTAAGACTAGCTTTATTATGGGGTTTTTTGTTTGTTTTTTATTTTTGTTGCTTACTGTTCTAGATTTCATGGCATCATAATTATTCTATTTATTCTTACAAGCCAGTACTATTTAAAAACATGTACCTGCTTGCTTAATCAGCTGATTCAGAATTTTAATATAAATATCACATTTTAATTTGGTGAAGAAATTTGGGGTTCCATGTATTTAACTTGTAAGAACAGTTTAAAATAACGTGGCAAAAGCTAGATAGGTTGTTACTGTTTCTGGTTGGGTTTTTTTTTATTGTTTTGGTGTTTTTTGTTTGTATTTTGTTTTTTGTACTTAAAAAGTAAGTTTAGGAATTTAATGTAACAGAATTCTTTATTGCTATAGAAAAAAAAATTTTAATAAACAACTGTAATGTCTCAGTGATACAAGGCCTGTCCAGAAAGTATCCAGCCACGTGACCGTTCGCATTATATTGGCAATGACTGGATTTTTTTCTGGACAGCCCTTGTATATGCAACCTTTCAGCTTTGCTCATGTAAGGACAGCTGAAGCTGTGATTTAGTGAGGACTCTGACCTCATTTTTACTTCATACCAAAGTTGATTGGATCTGAGACAAAGTTTAATGTGCAACCGTGAGTTGAATCTAGCAATCAAGTCCCCTAGTTAGTACTAAAATCATTATCCAATAGGCAATACAGAAAATGTTTTCAAAAGATATTCTGATAACATCATGTGTCCAACAACAACAAAATTACAGTAGAGAGGTGATTTTAATCCTTATATGTATAGCGAACATTGCTTAGAGGTTCAAATATTGTATCACCAGCAATCAGTAGAAAATTCAGCAATCATCTTGAGAACAGAGAGACCAGGTTTTATCAACAGCAGCTTCCATCACATAAACAAGAAAACTGAGGGAGGAAGGAAGAGGTGGGGATTGAGGAAGAGGTGGGGATTGAGGAGTCAAGGGCAAAGGCCAAGTGAGATCTCCAGACTCAACCTAGCTATTTGGAATACCAGACTCTAACCATTTTGATACGGGAACCTGCCCCAGTGATCAGAGAATAACGCTGTACTTTAGTGACTTTCATTTAAACCTACGCTCTTGACTAACTTGGCATTTGAGGCCAAAGGGCAAGCAGTGGTAGACCTACATCCCCAGTTAATCAATGCCATTCGTAAGCCCATGAGTCATGGTAGCAACCATATAAAATAAAGTCTATGTGAGTGTCTTCATGACCAAATCACATGATCTGTCTTGGCACCCATTCCAGTATTCAATGTTTAAAAACAGTTCATAACTCATTTAAAGATGTTACTAATACTCAACCCATAAAAATACATTCCCACTGGGGAGTCCAACTTCCCTGTGAGATAGACCCGTTATCACTAACAACGTGTCCCCCTTGGACTAATTGCATCCAAGCGGAGCGGTCTTTAAGTTGTCTGCCTTAATAGTGGTGATGTGTTGGCATGGATGTGTCTACACTGTCTCAGCAGGTTCCTTCAGTGCATGATGGATTTCTTTGCGAGGCGCCTGGCTGGAGCTAGTCATTCATTCAGTGGCTCTAGAATCCCAGACAGATATTTCCCAAGGCAGAAGAGGTGAGTAACTTGCCCAGTTTCCCACCAGGACCCCACTTAAATAACAAACACAAAACTAACATAGGGATTTGACTTTAAAAAGGAAAAAAAATATGTGTAAGACAATCTCTGGGCTGAATTATCTTCTTTGAATGTTAGCTGGTTCGATTTCAACACCAGTATGTTTTATAGAGGTTAACTGATTTGTTGTCGTTACCACATGAGTACGGCCACTTATCTATTTGTCTCTACTTCCAGAGTTGTCTATTCATCTATTCATTACCTCAACATATATGTGGGGGGCACTGGCCTTGGTTCTGAGAACACAGGGAGAAAACAATGCAGAACAGTCTCTCACAGCGAGTTCGGAGTCTAGTGGGAAAAAACTAAATATGCTGTAGCAACGAGTGAGGAGTGTTAGGAGTACTCCCCACTTCCCCTCCATCAGCGCCTTATTGCCTGTCTTCACTCAGTGTTCCTTGGGGTCTTTATACGTCATACGCCCTCAATTCAGAAGGAACCCCCAATTCTGCTCACACTTCATTTAGCTCAGTCACCATGTTGTACTTTGGAACGCTAAGTTCCCATGTTGTTAATGCTACACACAAAATAACAATGTAACCTGGGTGTTAGAGTTCCCCCATGTCCTCACTGTCCACTTTCACAAGAGATCTGGACATGTCTTTTCTTCCATGCTCATATATATATATATATATATATACATTTTGATAAATTTATTGGGGAGACATTGGTTAGTAAAAATTATATAGGTTTCAAGTGGACAATTCTATAGTTCTTCATCTACGTGTTACAGTATGTGTTCACCACCCAGAGTCAGCTTACTTTCCATCACCATCTATTTAGCTCCCCCTCCCTCCTCTCCTTCCCACCTCCCCCTCCTTCAACATCTTTATTGGCCCTTATTGGCAATGTACACCAAAACTCCCTAACCTCCTATCAGCTCAAAAAGTGTGTTTGGCATCCACATTTTATTTTTACCACACATACTGTTAAACACATTTGCTATTATAAAGACATATTCCTTTTCATCCGTGTAATAGAATTGTGTTGCAACAGGGATTACTATAGGACAGCTACGATCAGAGCCAACATGCTCTGTATATTCCCCATTAGATAAATTTACTTCATTCTTTATTTTATTTCACCACTATGATAGACTATTGTTATGTTATGAAACAAAAAAGACCCAGCTTATATCAGTTTTATATACAAAAAAGAAATAAGATGACAAATAGTAACGTTTCCAATGCTGGTTAAACACATGACAGTAGATGATTATCAGAATTGTGGGTCATTTACAATTCCAAAATCTTCTGAGTTTGTTTCTCTATACAAAATACATCACTTTTGTGTTTGTTGATATTCTCTTATCAATGCTTTGAATGGAAGTTCCAGGGTCTACTAGGAAGTTTTATTGCCGACATTCTGATTGTTGTTCTCAACTTGGAGCATGCAAGGGGCCTGTGATTTTCCCAATTCCCTCAGATATGTTTTTTACACCAGATTAAAATGATATACTCATAATTGCTTAATTCTGAGGCACAGTTCACAATTAGTCCATAGCAAGCTTGTCCAACCTGCAACCCATGGGCTTCATGCGGCCCAGGATGGCTTTAAATGTGGCCCAACACAAATTCATCAACTTTCGGAAAACATTATGAGATTTTTTTTAGGGCATCAGCTATCATTAGTGGTGTTTTGATATGTGGCCCAAGACAATTCTTCTTCTCCCATTGTGGCTCAGGGAAGTCATATATTTGGACACCCCTGGTGTATATAGTAGTTAAAACGAAGATGTCATTTGTAAATGACTCTATTATTTTTTTATTATTTTTGGCCACCAGTCGAAATAGTCAAAGAAGTAAAAGGGATGTTGAGAACTGGAGCAATGGAAGAAATATTTACTTGGCTGATTCTTTCTGCCATGCAATGAAGCAGGCTCTAAAATATATATTGAAAGCAAGAGGCTTTAGCTTTATAAGAGAATTATACCACCCCAATAAATTGAACTACTAAAAATATTTTAAAAAAGAATTCTATCAGTAAGACCTGGTTTTTTAAATGCAGAAGGGACTTTTATATCATCCCCTTTTGCCAAAAGGATGACGTCCATGAGCTGCTCCAGCCCTTCTACTCAAAAGGATTTTAGAACCAGTTGTCCTGCCACCAGATCAGGCGGTGCATACAAGGGCTAGGGCCTTGAAAAGCCTGGGGGAAAAACCGAGAGAAAAGGCTTCCCTCTGAGTGATTGTAGAAAAAGGCCTCAAAGGGGCCACAGGTGGGTGGTTTGGGGTTGGGGATTATTCACACCTGGCGCTCACAGTTACTCCCTAGCTCCAGGTGCCGTGGGACCCCATCCTCCTCAAAAAGACAGGTGTTCAAGTTCGGTGTGAAAACAAAACTGTTCCTTTCTCTCTCTCTCTCTCTCTCTCTCTCTCTCTCTCTCTCTCTCTCTCTCTCTCTCTGTTGTGTTTGGACAACACTAGATTCTTGACACAACGATTAAAATCGATACTATGATGCATGTGCTGATTTATGGAATTTTGCATAGACAGTAAAATCATATTCAACTGATACAGATATCCAAGATCATGGGGTGAAGAAGTAAGCCGTGAATCATATCGTGGGGGGAAAGCTCTACCATGAAAGCACTTTCAAGCTGAATCGATCATCAAGCTTCACACTAGGAAATTCGTTATTTCTTTCCCAAGCTTTCAGAAAGCAAAACATCTGACTAGATGAAAGAGAAAAACGTAAGAAAATAGGAGTTTGTTTTCTCCTCTGACAACAACATTAACAACAACAAAAATGTTGAGAGAATTCATTTTCTCCAGGGAAAAAAATAATAATTTTTGATCATTTTTAGTAAGTGTTTTTACTTAGCCATTGTTCAATTTAACAACCGCTTTTGTGTGCCTAATGCATGTGTAGACTTGGTCAAGTTACTTAAACTTTACGCCTCATCAATAAAAAGCAAGGAAGAGTACACACATCCTGGGGTTAGTGAGAGGACTCAGTGAGCGTGTGAACAGCGGTCCCCAACATATTGGGCACCGGGGACCAGCTTCATGGAAAATGATTTTTCCACAGACTAGCATGGGGGCGGGGGAATGGTTTCGGATGATTCAAGCACCAGATGCAGCTTAATGGTCACTTACCACTCATGATAGGGTTTTGATGAGTCTGCAAGCAATTGATGTATTAAGGTCTCTGTACAGTCAGACCTCTCTGCTCATGTTTGTCTATATTTGCAGCCGCTCCCCAGCACTAGCATCACCGCCTCAGCTCCACCTCAGATCATCAGGCATTAGATTCTCATTAAGAGTCACAACCTAGATCCCTCCCATGCGCAGTTCACAACAGGGTTCATGCTCCTGTGAGAATCTAATGCCGCCACTGATGTGATAGGAGGCGGAGCTCAGGTGACAATGGGAGCGATGGGGAGCAGCTGTAAATACAGATGAAGTTTCACTCACTCACCTGCTACTCACCCGCTGTGTGGCATGGTTCCTAACAGGCCACGGACCAGTACCATCTGTGATCCATGTGTTGGGTACCCCTTGCCATAGAGGAGGGTCTGGCATCTTAAGTCAATGTTACTCTTTACTGTCTCTCTCATAGTTTACCATCTAGCAGTAGAGACGCAAATTATGAGACAATGTGACAAGGGCTATAAGGGAGATATGTTGAGATAAGTGTTCAAGAAACAGACAAGCAGTTAACTCTGTGGAGATGGGACAAGGAAGGTGAGATAGAAAAGGTGGCAGCTGAATTGAAGGATAGTTTTAATTTCGTTTGCTTGACAAAGTTAAAAAAACCATTTGACTCAGAGGAAATATTAAGAGCAACAGGCAAAGAGATTTGAAAGGTCAGGGTGTGTGCAACTTAGAGACCCACTAATCAGAGAAGGTTGTGGTGGTTAGGCACCTGGAAGGGGACGCCCAGCATTGCATAGAGGTGAAAAAGCACAAGGCTTGGAAGTTCAAGTCCTCCTTCTGTCTGTTACCAGCTTTACGATACTGAACAAGTTAATCCAACTCTTTGAGTCTCCATTTGCTTATCTGTAAATGAGGATGTACGTAGTAGCAACCACTGCTTTTAAAGATAAGCTTTGGGGAAACCGGGATGGTTCAGAGGGTTAAGCACTTGCTTAACCCAGGGACCAAGGATCAAATCCCAGCCCCGGCCTGTGTGGACCCATATGCTGACCTCGGGTGTGCATCCCATGCGGGAGGCCCTCAGTTCAGTTCTCGCTCCCAGTTCAGCCCCTGGCTTAAGGGGATGTGCCTCCCATGTTGGAGGCCCCCAGCCCAGTTCCCACCCTGTGCGGGCCCCCCCGCCCACCTATGTGGAACAAAACCACGTTGAAAACTGATAACGAACAACTATGGAGACGGCTCTGGGCCCTCCCCCTACTCTCTCTGTCTCTCTCCATCTCTGTCTCTCTCTGTCTGTCAAAAACAATAAAATGCACTTAAACAAATGAAGATATGCTTTGACCATTCAATGAGATAATAATAATAACGATTAAGTACTTACTATATGCCGTAGACTGTTCTAAATACTTTGCACGTATTAACTCCCTTGATTATCACCGTAAATGGATGCTATTATTTCTCATACTTTCCAAATAACACAACGGAAGCATGGAGAAGTTAGGTAACTTGCACAGGTTAGTAATAGACAAAACGTGGATATAAAGCACTGAGCACGGAGCCGGGCCAGCATGAAGATTCAGTACATGTGCGCTCTTATTGTTACTGCTGCTGCTGCCGCTGTCCATTGTAACAACATGACCGAGGAAAGCTAGACTCACAAGCACTGCAGTAACTGAGCAGAATCAGAGCCCCAGCCGGCAGACTTCAAGTGCACCTTGCACTTCTCCCTCGTTTCCCGCTGAGAAGCTAAAGGAAGCAAAGAACAGGAGAGGGTTGCTTCCTACTCATCTGTGCACCCACATAGGATTGGATTGCCCCAGCTTCGGAGACTCCATGCCTCTGATCTTTCCAATGACTTCTTAGAAGGACACTGCTCAAATCACATTGCTCAAATGTTAAAAGGGAGCTACACAATTCACCCCACGCAGAGAGTTTTACCTAGATCTGCCTCGTAGTCTTCAGTCCTAAATCAGTCTCGTCCTAGTCTATGTAAAATGTAGATGTTACGTGGCTGATCAGCATAGGCTGGGTACAATCCTTTCATGCAGTCTGCTATCAATCCACCTTTCCGGATCCCTACAGCCAGCCATGTGCCAACTATTCTATTATACTTACTACACTTCTTTCCCCTCTCTGAAATCTCTCTAGAGTCTTCTGTAACTCTAGCATGCATGGCTCTACAGAGTAGAGGAATGGTTAATGGGAGAATCTAGTAGCAGAATTACCTCATGAGTCCTTTTGCTTGGTATTCATGCACCCACCTGTTCTTCACACTTTCCTGACTATTGACCATAGGCAGTTGTTTCCACACCTAGCCATCTTTCACTGCATTTTTAAAAAGATTTATTTTATTGTTTTTGACAGAAACAGACAGAAGGGGTGGGCCCAGACCAGTCTCCATAGTTGTACGTCATCAGTTTTCGACATGGTTTCCTTCTACACAGGTGGGTGGGGGCCACGCAGGGCAGGAACCAAGCTGGGGCCTCCCTCATGGGAAGCACACCCCCTTGATCCAGGGGCCGAATTGGGGGATAAGAACTGAACTGGGGGTCTCCCACATGGAAAGCACACCCCAGTTCAACATACGGGTGCACACAGGCTGGGGCCAGGATTCGATCCTTGGTCCTAGGGCTGCAAAGCGAGCACTTAATCTGCTGAGCCATCCTGGCCTACCCCCTTTCACTGCATTTTTTAAAGTTATTATTTTGCCCATCTGAACCCCCTCCAGTCAACCCAGTTGAGCTCCATTCTTTCTATTTGACCTCTTCTTGTACCAAGGTGATTTTGTCTCCTCAAGCAATAGCCACCACCACTCGTCCAAACCAGGCTGGTGTATGTGTGGCCTCCGTAAACTCAGTTTGTATTTAATTATCCTGGGAAGTGTGGGAAAGCATACCCGCCTGGGTGTCAGCAGCTGAGATACTGACCAGCTCCGGGCCGTGGTCCCTTCACTTGACCGCTTCATTCTTTCTACTGTATAATAGAAAGGTTGGCCTCTAAACTTCCTCCAGCTTAGAACAATCTACGCCTTGTCCAGTAGGGTCACTCATGCCCCCAGGACATTAATGACATGATTCTTTCTAATACACACCAGTACACAGAGGACTCTCCCTTGTACAATACTTCAATTGCACGGCTTCCCACAGAAGCAGTGGTAGGCGCCAGCCGATCCGAGTTTCTTGATAGCAACACAGACAGTATCTATAGCATAGTAAAATGCTCTTCCACTGGGCTTCTGCTTTTCTCACGTGTTAACATCATAACACCACTTTTCATTTTAATCAAACAGACTTTATGCCCTACTTCCACTTCAAATGACCAAATTATGGATATTTATGGCCTATTACTTCTTTTTTATGTCCTAGTCTCATTTCTAAATAATGCATGGATTTCTTTCAGAGAGCACCAAAGTTGTCTCAAGTTCCTGTTTCAAATATATAAAACAAAATTTCGGAAGGTATTTTAGGACCTCCACAGTTTGCAATTACAGAATGATCCATCTTTGAACATATACTTAACAAGTACATACCACGTACAAGGAGTTGTGCTGGGTGCTTAAAAAATCTTTTAATTAAATCCGGTAGTGAATGAGATTCTGGTCTTAAAGACTTATAAAATGAATACAAATTGAGTTTTCTTATTTTAGGTTGTTTTTTGGTGGGTTTTTTTTTTGCTATGCCTTACATGCATGATGACATTGGCTTTTAAATTCAACCTAGTACAGAAGTGTTTTCCTGTTATTTTGGTTGTAATTAATGGTGCATTTCTCATTTCTCAATTACAGAAACAAAACTAGTTATTATAAAACACCTTCTTAAAGTATCTTTTGAGTAACATGATTTTGAAGGGAACGGACCAAAAAATGAGTTTTTATCATAGTAGTAACTTTTTAGCTACTAATAAAGAATTTGGTGGGTAGCGTGGAAAACTATTCATGTAGCCTAGTGTTCATAATTCAGAAAAATAAATGTTCCCATGTCCACAGGGTCATGACACAACCAAAGTGCATCGGGGATGCTGTACAATCATTTCCCCGATGCTTTTAGCTACCATGCATCCAGGGTCCCACTGCAGAAAGGACCCGTCATCTTCTCGGTGGCGCTATTGTTTGTGACGCCTGGAAGGTCTTGGGCATTTTCTGCAATGCCGCAGCTCCAAGGCTTTGTTCTCCTATCACGGGCGTGAAACACTGTCATTGTTCAGAAGAAAAAACAGTAAGAGAGAAAGACATCTATACTGAATTTTGCTGAAGAATATTTACTCTCTGTTATAATTTTAAGTCCCACTTAAATTGTATGTACATGATAACACAGGTCCTCCTAAATATTCAACTGAGAACTAACTATTCCAACCAACTAAAACTGTACTCATATTGATAGTGATAATCAATTATAGAGTGTTATTTACAATGAACGGAGGGGAAATGTAAAGAAAATGGCAGACCCAACTTCCTTCTTTTTTTTTTTTTTAAGATTTATTTTTATTAGTTTTTGACAGACAGAGAGCTAGAGAGAGACAGAGAGAAGGGGGAGGGTCCAGAGCTGTCTCCATAGTTGACAGCATTAGTTTTCGAGATAGTTTCACTCCACAGGTGGGCGCGGGGCTGCGCAGGGCAGGAACTGGGCTGGGGACTCCCACATAGGCCCCAGCAAGAACTGAACTGGGGGCACACCCCAGTCCAGCATATGGGTCCACATGGGCCGGAGCCTGGATTCGATCCCTGGTCTCCGGAGCTGCAAAGTGAGTGCTTAACCCACTGAGCCATCCCAGCTTCCCCCCAACTTCCTTCTTAGATGTTTCTCTATAACAGAAGACAGAAAAATATAGTTTAAGGTGACCAGACGTCCCGCTTTGGGCAGGACAGTCCCAATTTTTAACAATTTGTCCCGTGTCCCGTGGCGTTTTTAAAACGTCCCGATTTTTAGAAAGAATGCACGACAAGCTAGGGAACGGCAGGAGATAGACCAAATTTTTAATCCAAGAACCCCCTCTCCCCCGCCCCCCCCGCCCGGTCAATGGTGTCCTGCTTTACCAATGTTAAAATCTGGTCACCTTAATATAGTTACATACCTTTCACCATTAATAGCAGAAATCAAGATGTAGCATGACAGGTATATAAAATCAAAGAGAAGCCAAATAAGAAATTAGAAGGAGAAGCCGGGATGGCTCAGCAAATTAAGTGCTTGCTTTGCAGCCCCGGGGACCAAGGATTGAATCCTGGCCCCAGCTCATGGGGACCCATGTGCTGAACTGAGATATGGTGTGCTTCTCATGTGGGAGGCCCCCAATTCGGGTCTCACCCTCCCTCCCCCGGTTCATCTCATGGCTCAAGGGGGTCATGCCTCCCATGCAAGAGGCCTCCAGCCCAGTTCCCACTGCGTAGCCCTTGCCCACCTGTGTGGAACAAAACCATGTCTAAAACTGATGATGTACAACTGTGGAGACTGCTCTGGGCCCTCCCCTTCTCTTTGTCTTTCTCTGTCTCTCTCTGTCTCTGTCTCTCTCTCTGTCAAAAATAAAATAAAATAAAATAAATCTTAAAAGAAAAGAAATGAGAGAATGAATGTTAAAAGTATTCCAGTGGTGGGAACATGTAATACTGGGGAGAATAATCTTCATCTGCAGGAGAGTCTAAAAAGTTTGAAAGTAATAGGAAGTAAAAAAAAAAAAAAAAAAAGAACTAATATTTTAGAATTTGGACTAATTTAAAGTAGGACTAATTTAGAATAGAACTAATAGCTTAGAATTTGATTCTATTGTTTAAGAACCATCAACTCTCTCTATTGCATACATGAGGTCAAATGCCAAGTCCATGCTTAAGAGAAGGGAAGTGGAGTGAGTGACAGGCAATCTGGACAGAGCCTCCCCAGACAACCCCGTGGTTCCAGGGGTGCAGAGTTGAGAACCAGGCAGGCTAGATGTCAATACCCAGGAATCGCCTAGCTCCCCCTCTCCTTTGTTCTGCTTCTTATGCACCCATAAAATCTTCTGACCATTCTAGGAACAGGGAAGGTGGTCTTTGAGACAGCAGCCCGCCGTCTTCCCAGAATGCTGGCATTCTGAATAAACCTGTTCTTCTTCCCACCAACCCTTGTTTCTTGGTCATTGGCTCATGAGCGGCAAGCAGCCACACCTGAGTTCAGTCACATTAGCTGTCTCCCAGTCATACTTCACCAAAGTTGTGTCTAATTAATGCACAAAAGCACTGACTACAGTGGCTATTGCTGTGTTGGGGGTAGGGGGAGGGAGTAAAACAGAACGTCTGGTATAAATCTCTTTTTGTGTTTCTGAATGACAGCCTTTTATGCATTGTTGCTTTTCTGAGTTTACAGAACAAAAAAGTCCAGAATTTACCTTGCTGGTTTTGTATTTGCATTTCTCAGAATTGTGTTAGTGTGTTTTTATGTGTACAGGTTAAAGGCAAAGAATGCCTACACTGAGAGTCCTCTGGGAAACAATAAATAATATTCAGAGAAAGTCTACAAAATGTATCATAGATACACACACACTAAAAGCGTGCTTCGGGCAGGTCTGCACACCTCTATTCATCTATCTACAAAGAAAGACACAGCTCTGTTTTCTCATTTATCCTCACAACTTCTCTTTGGATTAAGAAATACCTTACAGTAAGAGAAATAAAGCACACTGGTTATTAAAAATTGAGCTTTATGTATTCAGTTCCCTAGAGTTCTTTGTTGTTGTTTGGGGTTTGTTTCTCATTTGGTTTGGTTTGGGAAAATCATCTTTAGAAGAGCTTCTCCCCCAAAAATGAGGACTAGGTGCTGAAATTTCTGTTTAAATATTTCCAGATATCTGGATGAATAATTAAACATACAACTAGTTATTTGGCTATAATTATTTAACAGTCATTTTAAAATTTATTTATTTTTTCAGTGCTATTTGTGCTATATCTATTATATGCAGGCAACATAGGAAATAGAAAGATTAATAAAATTGCATGTCTGGCCAAAAGAAGCTTAGAATACATTAATATAGAAAGAGTGAACACATACATTATAACAATAAAAGAATTACCATAATTCTTGTGGAATGTATGCTATAAGAGGGGTAAGAATCACTACCAGCTAAGTGACAAGGAAATGCTTGATGAAGAGGCAGCATTCAAGTTGGGTCTTAAAAGGTAGAAATCATGTGATATAGAGAAGACAGAGTGGAAAATGGCAGAATTCAGAAGCATGAAATATTAACAAAGGTATGAAGCTGGGAGATTTTAAAGCCTACTTAAGGAATGGCATATATGTCACTTGAACTATAGGCCACGATATAGATAGAAAAATAATCTCAGGAAAGTAAGTTTGGGTTCATATTTGTATGCTTGCATTAGTTGACTACATAGACAATTATGAAGAATACAAAGAGAAGTTATTTATAGAAAGAGTACAAGGAAGTCTATTTTTAGATGCCGAGGGCACTAAGTTCTACAAGTGGGACGTCACCAAAGGGGAAAACAAAATGATTTACCAAGTCCTGAGGTGACCTGGGTTAGAGAGGAGACTAGGAGAGAAGGATGCCTATAAAAATGGGAAGGTTTTCGCAATGCATAACGGAATAATAGAAGATGAGGGGCGTTGGCCGTAGAGTAGAGCAGGGATGGAAAGAGCGAAAATGAAAGAAGTGTATACTCCGTAAGAGACAGAGGAGCACGGAGCCGCTGAGCATCACGCTGGAAGATCCCAGAGGGAAGCTGCAATGCAGGTACCATTTTCCTGACTAAGCAGCTTGCACTAGAGGAGTCCTGCCGTAGCTGAAATGCGGGTGTATTTCTTTGCTAGGGCTGCTGTAACAAAGCGTCCCAAACTAAGTGGCTAAAAGAATGTAGCATCCCAGGTTCTGGAGGGTTGCTTCCTTGTGAAGGCTGTGAGGGAGAATCGGTTCCATGCCTCACTCTGCGCTTCCAGTGGCTTATTGGCCTGTGGAAACGTGGCCTTGATCTTTGCCTTCATCCTCGCATGGCATTTGTGTGTGTGTGTGTGTGTGTGTGTGTGTGTGTGTATGCACGCGCATGTGTGAGTACACGCACATGTGCAAATTTTCCCATTTTATAAAGACACAAGTTATATTGAATTAGGGGTGTACCTTACTCTAGCATCACCTCATCTTCACTAGTTATACCTACAAGGACTCGATTTCCAAATGAGCTCACATTGTGAGGTACCTTATTTTTCCACATATAAAACGATACTTTTGTCTAAAATTGTTAGACCAAAAATTGGGGGTTGTCTTATACACAAGAGTAGCCCATGTATTGATGGGTTAGAAAAGCAGGGGTCCATCTTATACATGGGGTCATCCTATACATGGAAAAATACAGTACTAGGGGGTTAAGACTTCAACATAGAAACTTTGGAGGAATGCAATTTAACCCATCATAGTGGATTTAGCAAAATGCTGATGGAGTTGGAGCTATGACAGTCAGTCTCCTGAGAGGCTAAGTCTGGTCGTGGTGTCTTCTCACCGCTTTCAGCAGTGGGGAGGAAGCAGATAAGCTTCTGCATGTGTGGCCTCATGCAGACAAAGCCTTTAAATCATTGACTGCATTATTTGCTTTTTTCCCTAGGTGCTTAGGCATTCATATATTCATAAACACAGCCCATGTGAATGTAAAACTGTCTGCTGAAATGACTATATACAAGTCACTCAAGTGTAAAGTTTAAAAGCGGGAATAATGTAAAGGATGGCAAATTTGTAATATGATAATCCACGAGACCAGCATTACCATTCTCTCCTGATGGCCCATAGTTCACCCTGCAAGGCTGAAAAGGAGTTCGGCCTCAAGGCACAAGACGATCAATGTAAGGTTCATGAACCACAATTAAAACATGTCAAGATCTAAAAGTTACTGAAGACAAATGGTCCTTTACTGAAGATGTTTCTCAGAGACAGGATAAATAATAGTCCTGGGAGACCAGAAATCAGTTCTAGAAAGGTCTTAGCCTAATAATCTTTTAGGAAAAGCTGACAACATTCAACATGCCAAGATTTTTAGTAATCCTGAAAAGTACTCACTTTTTATGCCTTTGGTTTTCCAAGGAATCCCTCAAAAGTAGTATCTAATAATTCAAGGGTAAAAAAACTTGTCCTTTAGTATTCCAAAACAATAATAAAAAGAGAAAAGTCAGGGAAGCTGGGATGGCTCAATGGGTTTAGCGCTCACTTTGCAGCCCCAGAGCCTGAGGATCAAATCCCGGGCCTGGCTTTGTGGACCCAGATGTTGAGCTGGGGTGTGCCCCCAGTTCAGTTCTTGCCGGGGCCTATATGGGAGGCTCCTGGCCCAGTTCCTGCCCTGCGCAGCCCCGTACCCACCTGTGGAGTGAAACTATATGGAAAACTAATGTGTCAACTATAAAGACTGCTCTGGGCCCTTCCCCTTCTCTCTGTCTCTCTCTGTCTCTCTCTGTCTCTCTCTCTCTCTCTCTCTCTCTCTCTCTCTCTGTCTCTCTCTGTAAAAAAAACAATAAAAATAAATCTTTAAAAAGAAAGAGAGAAAAGTAAACATTTTATATAACATATCACGTCCTATGAAACTGTTGTTGCCAGTACACGTGGAAGATCACAAGAAAGGTTTTACTGTGATTTTTCATTTTCATTTTTTAAATGATTTCTCCTTTGGTGATGTCTGTGATAACTCAGAAGGCACCTGTTACATTTCTAACATAGCATTCAGAAAGAGAGATTCAGTCAAAGCAAAATGAGCCTCAAATACTCTACCTCTCAATTCTGACCTGGCTAACCTCTCCTCTCTTTAGGTCTGAGCTGACTCCCCACTATCACCCTTGTCCCCTCAACTTAAGTTTCCTTGAATTTTTGCTTCAAAATACTAGAGTTCCCATTTGAATATGTATTTATGAGAATTGTTTCATGTCTGTTTCTCCACACTAGATTCTCAAGTTCACCAGTGCAGGCGCGATGTCTTTCTTGCATACCACTGTATCCCCAGCCCAAACGTGTCTTCCTCAACTACTTGTTGAATAAATGAATAAAAACGTCAAAGCAGAAGAGCTAAAACAGTAACCAATATTTACTCTAAGATGTTTAAGTAGTTCTGGTGACAGAGGGAGGGTAATAGCTTACCTATTTCATAATATTCTGTAGAGATCTACTTTTGCCTACAATTCCCATCATTTCCAGACTGTCCATTTCCCCAAAGAATGGAAGAATTCATATGACGGCTACAAAAAAAGAACCCCTCCGCACCATCTCCACTCCCTCCCTAGGAACCAAAGATTCCATTCCCACAGCCCATTGAAGACATTTCACACAACCCCAGAATGTGGCAATCCTCCATGAGAGGAACAGAGAGAGAGAGAGTAAACCCCTTTGCCCAGGTCTTAGTACCTGCATGTTTAAAAACAGATAGACTCCCACTAACTCTGGAAAGAACACAGGGGCAATGGTCACTAACATAAAATAAAGAAGAACAAGTTCTGGCTCCACTACCTAGGTATAAGAATATAAACTAGAGAAGTCATCTTATAACAGATTCATGCAGTTCTTGCCTGGATAGGTTTTCAGCTAATGAAATACCCTTTTTTTCTGTAAAGTTTCCTGCCCTTTCTCACAAAAAGAATAATTTGATATAAAGGAATTTAATTAAATATTGATAGGAACATCATTTCAAGTTTTGAATGACAACTTTCATTTTGTCCAGCAACTGCTTTACTTACTAGACACGATTATTTAGAATCTTTGTACACCATAGAGCACATTTTGTTAAAACAGCTGAGATGATTCTTGGTTACTCCAAACCGGTAAGATTGATCCTACTAAAAGTAATTCACATTAGCATAATTAAGAAGATAATCTTATTTGACCTAAATACAATTCATCTCTCTCTCTCTAACAATGCAACTTAGCTGTGTTTCTTTTCCCCAAAAGAGAGAAACAGAAAAATCTAAAAAACACTGTGTGTATCACTCTCTCCATCTTTACATCAAACATTCACAAGTGTGGTTTTTATTGCAGTTCATCTCTGTACAATAAATTAATAATAAAATAGAAGCTCGACATCATTTAATTAAACCATTTAGCTACTGAAATTCTATCCCAGGAAGAGCATTATACTCTGTCTTTTATCTACATAATGATGCTGTGTCTTTTCATACCTTGAAATGCTTCAGTTGGAGGGGGAGGAGGAGAAAATGAGTGCGGCCTGACTTCAGGCTTTTTGTCACCTGAAGGAGCCTGAGAGGTGTCACCAATGTCTCCAATGTCTCGTGCTTCTTCGATGAAATGAGAAATGAGCCTGGCTCACTCGACTAAAATATTAACGATGCACTCGGTTCCATATTAGTGCTCTTTCTCCAGATAAAACGCAATTCCCAGGGCAGTAAGCTCTTCAACATGAAATTTTAAAAAGATGTTTCATATCTGCTTGCTGAATACTTTTCTTCTGTAAGTATGTGCAGCATAATCCTGTCCCTAGTTCCCTGTCTATTACACCAGCTTCCTGAACGCATTATCCCATGCTAGGAATGCAGACCTAAAATCATACGGCAACATCTCCATTCCCCACCCTCCCCAGACTCCTTAAAAATTTACCTCCACCACACACATCTTTGTTTTCTCTCCTCTTGTAGCGAAAGGAAGAAACTTTCTACAAAACACCTTCTTCCCTCCTGCTCTTCAAGTTGCCTCAATTTGGGGGCCTTGTCCCAACCATTAGTGTCTTTTCTTCCCACCCTTTCCTATCCACAAACCCCCTGCTTTTGACCTCTAATACTTGTGCCTGCACTTCTTCCTGTTTATCATATATTCCTTTTCTTCAAGCTTCCAGAAAGAGTTGTCTGTGCTGACTTCGTTTTCTCATCTACTTTCTCTTCAATTCACTAAAATCGGTCTTCTGTCATTAGCACACCACGAAACTGCTCTTGCAGACCTAATTACCAAGTCCAATGTATTATTTTCAACCCTTGTATTAATAATCCACTCTCTCTGGAACGTCTAACACTGATCACCGCACGCTTCCTAACATGTGCGCCTGCCTGTCTGCAATGTCTCTCCTCCCTAATTGGTGGGCCTTGCTCACCACTCAGGTGTTCTGAACGACGCCTCTTCTTATGCCCACCCTTCACACAATAGTGTCAACTGAGGTTCCACACCAAGCACTGTTTTCTCCCACACACATCCTGGGAGATCCCATCTGCCCCAAGATTTCAGGCAGCTACAGGCTTTTGAATCCCAAATCTCCATACCCTATCCAAGTATATCTCCAAATAGCTCTCTACCCAGAAGTCTCATCATTTCCAAAAGTAGCCACAGGGAAACTGATTGCCCGTTTGAGGCTACATGAAGACATTGTCAGCTTTGTGGTTTTAACTCCCTAAGGGACAGGATTCAAAATATATGCATAGAATTCATGTCAGTGAATTTATAATGTACATAGACATATATATATTGGCTGTCTGGAAAGTATCCAGCCAAGTAACTGTTCTTGTTCTATTGACAATGGCTGGATTTTTTTCCAGACAGCATACATATATAATACATATACTATATAATATATATGCTATACATATATTGTATATTGTATGTGGTACATTGTACAGTGTACATTATGCATTATATATTATATATATACACACACAGAAGATGCCAAAAAAAGTATACACATTTTAAGAAAGAAAAAAACTGTATTAAAATCATAATACTAAATATATACCAATAATAAAAGATGAATACAGGTCACTTTTGACTTCTGTAATTACAAGCGGTGCTCAAAGTGGTGAGCATCAGTATTTATGTACTACATACATAATATCTCTTAAACTGTGTGTATATTTTTTTGGCACCCCAAGTACGTGTATGTGTATGTGTATGTGTATATGAGTGTGTATGAATATGTATATGTACATGTATAATCTCACTATAACTGGAAAAATTGCTTCATCTACTCTAAAAAAGAGATTTCTTTTGGCTCTGACTAACATCATACAATTACTTTGACTTAATGGAAACAGAATATAAAAAATAAATGGTGATGTGAGATAATATGTAAAATTTAATAATTCAAAACAATTTTCTTCCCAATGCATTAGGTAAAAACTCTCGTTTGCATATTTTTCCAATTGCCATTTTCATCTTCCTTAAATTGGTAGGGTCACCTACCCTATCCTTCATAATAATATAGTATGTCTTTAATATGTGTGAGTATAAATGCTTGAATTAGTTATAATGTCATCAAAAGACCAGAATCTCTCTTGTAAATAATAGTATTTCCGATGACCTCATTACCTAAAAATAACCACCCTCAGTAGAGTTTGCTGCAACAAAAATTGATATACAACATTCCATAAATATATCATGCAGGAATCTAAGATGTTGATCATGCATTCTGGTAGAAATGAGGGCTGAGTGAGTAATTTCTAGGCAGCATTATTTAGGTCAAACAGAGAATGTTACTAGCAGGAAGATGCTGGAAGCATTCCAGTTAAAGATACGCAGTTTTTGAACATGGGCATTACTCTCAGTGAATCAATTCAAACATGCTTGATTTGACCATATAAGTATTATGACTTTTCTTCTAGAACGTCCTGATAATATCAGTTGTCATATGTCAGCAAATCTTGATGGCTCTTCCTTCAGAAAATATACAGAGTGCAAGCACTCCTCAATCCTCCCTCCACGACCCCCTAGAACAAGCCACGATAATCTCCCTCTGATCTAGACTATTGCAATAGGTTACTCAGTGGTTTCTAGATTGGCACCTTGGCAACCCCTACAGGATATTCTTCACACAGTAGCTAGAGTATGTTTGGAAAACATAAATAAAACCATACACTTCTACTCAAAACCCCCATTTAGAATAAAATTCAATGCCCTTACAACAGCTTACAAGGCTCTCCACAACTGGTCCCCCCCTGTCACCTCTGGGCCTCATCTCCTGCTACTCTCTCCCCAGATCCCTGTGTTCCAGCCTCATTAACTTCTTTGCTGTTCTCATGACCCTCCAAGGACATGTCCCCTAAGGGCCTTGGTTTTGCCTAGAATACTCTTTCCCCAGACAGCTAAATCTTGTCTATTCACCCTACATCTTTTCTTTTTTATAAAGATTTATTTTATAGTTTTTGACAGAGAGACAGAGACAGAGAGAAGGGGGAGGGCCCAGAGCCGTCTCCACAGCTGTATGTCATTCGTTTTCTACATTGTTTCATTCCACACAGGTGGGCTGGGGCCACATGGGGGGGAACCAGGTCAAGGGCCTTCCCCATGGGAGGCACATCCCCGAGAGCTGGGAGCCAAACCAGGGGCCTCCCACATGACTAGCTCACCCCAGTGAGAACCAAACTGGGGCCTCCCACATGGGAAGCACACCCCAGTCCAGCACATGGGTCCACACAGGCCAGGGCCAGAGCCAGGACCAGGACTCAATCTTCAGACCCCGGGGCTACAAAGCCAGTGCTTAACCCGCTGAGCCATCCCGGCTTCCCATATACACCCTACATCTTTCTGCAAACCAAGGTTCCAATCCCAGCACCACCCACCACCAGGTGTGTGACTCTGCCATGGTTATGATCCGTTTTGGGTTTTTTTTTTAATCCCAGCCACTATATCTGTAGAAATGAAAACACTGGCATATTCACCCTCTGCTCCTGCCCTACTCTTTGCCCATTAACCACTACGCCCAGATTTCTACTTAGGCTTCCTCCATTTCCTGCAGGTCTCCACTTAAATTGTTTCCTTATCAGAAGCCTTCCCTGATCATTCCAGATCAAATAGCACTCACAGCACCCTCTCTGTTCTCCATCTGTCTTCACCCTACTTTATTTTCCATCGGTACACTTCTCACCACCTGCCATATTATATATCTACTCATTTGTTTATGGTCTGTCTTCCTCACTAGAATAAATCTTTCATTTTGATAAAGACTTTGATCTATTTGTTCATTGCAGTTCCCCAGCATCTAGAATTATACCTGGAAAACATTCAAGAGCTTCACAAATATATATTGGTTGAATACATCAAGAATGAATGAAGATGCGTTTTACTTATGGTGAATTCATTCTGAAAATTAATCAGAGAGATTACTACTGAAATGCCGCATGGATTTCAATATGACCCAATTTCTGCCTATATTACACCATCTATATCTGAAGAAGACAGCCTTTAGTTCAGCATGATTCACATACTGTATACTGACAAGATAAACTAGGAATGTAACAAAATAAATGCCAATCTAGATAATTCTGGACCACAGAGAATTCTGAGAGGCTCAGAAATACACATTTTAATCATCTACAATAAGGAAATTATCTAAAGACCTTCTGAAACCTGTATTCCATCTGTGAGTGTGAACAGTTTGGGGCATTAAATCTAAGCTGCAGAATATCTGATCAATTATAAAAGCCAAGCAGGTGGGCATGGATATGCATTTCTTGGTTCAAGAACAAAACTGATCATAGTTCCCATGCTAAGAGCAGTTTAATTTGTCAACAGGTCTACCCATTGTTTTCCATGAAGAAGCCCTAAGAGGTTACATATCTTTAAGTAATAGATGCATTTTACTGAATGTGTCTGTTCCACATTTCCATATTTTAAAATGATCCTAAAAAATATTTTCAAAGAAGAGCCAAATAAAATTCAATCATCTCCGAGATTATTTGTGAATTTTTATCTTGGGGTTTCTATTGTATATTGGAAATCTCTCCTTCGAATTAGAAGATAAAACTCTTTCTCTGAAACCCAGTACCTTGGCTAAAACAATATGTATTCCCTAGTTGCTTTCTCTAGCAGTGAATCTATAAGTTCAAATTAAATAAAAAGATAACTGCAAGAATAGATTTTCGGGGGGGGAGTCGGGATGGCTCAGTGGGTTAAGTGCTCACTTTGCAGCCCTGGGGACCAAGGATCACATCCCGGCCCCCACCCTTGCGGACCCATATACTGAACTGGGGAGTGCCCCTATTTCAGTTCTCACCAGGGCAAGACCCCAGCCCAGTTCCTGCCCTGTGCAGCCCCGTGCCTGCCTGCGGAATGAAACTATGTGGAAAAACCAATGATGTACAACTATGGAGACTGTTCTGGGCCCTCCCCTTTCTCTCTGTCTCTGTCTCTGTATCTCTCTCTCTCTCTGTGTCAAAAACAATAAAAATAAATCTTTTTTAAAAAAAAGAATAGATTTTCTGGGGAAATGTTAAAAATTCTTCAATATTCAGAATAGACATCTTGAAGATTAGCCAAACCTATTACCTAATAATGTACATTACATTTTTGTCATGTTATTTTTTCTATTCAGTGTAACTATTCAAAATATTTATAATAAATTTATATTGTGATGTTCTGAAGAAGAATAGCTTGAGATTGAATGTTTTACAACAGGCTTAGTGTGTAAGAACATATAGAAAAAAATGGCTTTCATACTCATAAAATAGAGCAGATGACAACTACCTGTGATTCTGTTATATTAATACGTGCAATATGTCTCTGACTGCGGTGTCTATGTATAAGGTTGGCTTTTGCAATGTGAATCCATTGTCAAACAAATCACTTTCATGTTGAAGATGGTGTAGAGAAAATAAATCAAGTGAAAATCAAATAAAACTTTATTCTATTCTTTCCCTCCAGGAATATCAGAATTCACTTAACTATCCATTTGTCCTAATGAAATCGTCTCTTGTACACCTAATGCAGGTGAGCCAAGAAGCATTTCCAATTTGATCTTCTCTCACAAACCAGACCCATACACCAGGGCTGTACAGCGGTAGTCACAGCAGATCTGGTGACAGCCCTGGCTGGCTCTTCAGTCAACCATGTGGCTCAATTTCCTTTCCTTGGGTGAAACATGTAGGAAGTAAACCAGAGGGCTTTTAGAGTCTTTTCCAGCTTTAAACTAGTATAGTTTCCCCCTTAAAACAAATATTTCTAAAAGGATCAGAAAGAGAGAGTTTATTTCTTCAATAATGATCGCAGCAATCACATTTTTCCTAAAATAGAGCATTTCAGAGCTAATGAGATCTAGAGATTCCCCTGACATTTGCCTGAAAGTATACATTTCACTCTTGTTTCTCTAACATGTGTTTATTTTTTTTATTTAATTATTTTAATCTTTGACTCTTTGGTGTTACCAAAGTTGCAATTTTTTCCGTGATCATCAATTTTATTTATATTTTTAAATTTAATGTACCCATAAGAAAATAATGATTACAGTAAAATCCAGAAAGCAAGTGCTCTAATTTAGATAAGTTGCTAGACTTAGTTTGCATAATAGATCTCTATCGGTGATTCTCAAACTTCGTGTGCATCAGAATCACCGCGAGGGCTTGTCAAAACACACAGTGCAGGGCCCCCAACTCTAGACTTTCTGATCCACTAGATCTAGACTGAGAAAGGGAAATTTGTATTTTTTTTTAAGATTTATTTGTATTGTTTTTGACAGAGAGAGAGAGAGAGATACAGAGACAGAGAGAAGGGGGAGGTCCCAGAACAGTCTCCACAGTTGCACATCATTGGTTTTTCCACATAGTTTCATTCCACAGGTGGGCGTGGGGCTGCACAGGGCAGGAACTGGGCCGAGGTCTCACCCCGGTGAGAACTGAACTGGGAGCCACACCTCAGTTCAGCATATGGGTCCACATGGGCCGGGGCCGGGATTCGATCCTCTCTCCCCGGGGCCGCAAAGCGAGTGCTTAACCCACTGAGCCATCCCGGCTTCCCGGGAATTTGTATTTTGAACAATTCACAGGCCATTGTGGTAGGGCTAGTCTAGGAACCACATTTTGAGAACTAGTAATCTACAGAAAAGCATGAAACATCACTTTGGAACTCATCTTTCTAAGATTTATTGTCACTGAATCTAGATATGAATGGTCAGTTTGGTGCTATGTACATAATAGGTCTCAGTAAATGCTGCCGAGTAATCAGTTCTAAAATTAGATGTAAAATAACTTGGATGACAGATCTACCAGTTATTAAATAATCCATCTTTCTTCCTAGTTTGTCAATTGAGCAAATACTGGCCTCAGTTTCAGAGAATGTAGGTACATATTAATAAAATGGCCTTTGGATACTGAATCTTTCTCCCTATTAAGTTTCTTTTCCATGCACTTTTATTTTATTTACTGACAATGACCACAGTCATCCTGGTACAGGCAATATAATGGTGAAATGAAATGCGCTTAACGAAAACATGCAATGAAATTACTGAGTAATGTGTTGATTCTAGAAAATTTTTTAGAATAGCGTTTTGAATGACTTTTGGAACAAAAGAAATCATGGCTTAATTTTTTTTTTTTAATATAACATTAAGCTGGTGTGGATAAAATCTGGAACGTGTTTATTCATTTGTCTTGATATTTCTCTCTCACCCCGCATGACTAATTTAAGCAAGATGTTTGTTTTGTTCTCAAACCTACAGTAAGGTGTTTAAGTTCTTTCCCCAAGTTACACTAATTCTACCAAATTCTGAATGCTAATTGAAATATCAATGATCAACGAAACTGGAAGAAAATAATGGTTTTTTCCTTTCCTTCATCAGTATGTTATGGTATTCATATGACGCCCTCTGGTGGCTAGTGTAGCATGGAATCTTTCTGTTTTTCAGGAAATAGACATTTCTCTTCATATAAACTCAATGATTCTTTCCCTCTTGTCTGAAGTTTTCTTCTCTCTATTACTTAATGCTATCCACAATCTGATGTGACCACTGGAATCTGTCAAAAATGATTGATTTAATCATATGGAGATAGAGTGAATCTCCTTGTCAAAAATCAGCGAGGAAAATGGTGTAAAATAGTTTATGCAGCCTTTAAACAACAAAAACAGAATACTAAAAATACTAAAACAATGAATTTTTAAAAATTACTCCACAAAACTCAATCTCAAATTTTCTAAACATAGTCCATTCACCGCCACATATAAATTTAGTTCTAAGAAAACCTAAGTGTCTGCATCTAAAAAATACCGTCAGAGCGCCACACAAATATAATATAGAGCCATTCATAGATTAATTTGAATTCTACTTCTGGCACTTGATGGATGGGCAAGCTCAATGAAGTTACCTAACCTCTGTGAAGCATGGTTATCTTATCCATAAAATGGAATAATGCCTACTTTATTTACCTGTTTTAAGGATTAAACAAGACAATATATTTATAGACCTAGCATTGGGTCTGACATTTAGTAAAGCACTAGGTGTTACTATGGTTCTTCTTTTTAATGAACAAATTGGAGCAAAAGGAATTAGAAAATGGGGACTTCTCCCTGAAGTTTATTTGAACCTTTCAGAGCAACTACCTCCGATGAGGTAGAGAGAGCCGTGAGGCTCAGATCAGATCCAGCCCACGAAAGTGAAGACCAGCTTTCACGAGCCACCTTGCCAAGTGATAGTCAAGCAAAAGCACAAACTGGAGAAATGAAGCCAATTTGTTATGCATGTATGTGGTATGTTGATATTCCAAAATACTACCTCAAGTTGCAGTCGTGAAATATCAGAGCACTCCACCTTCCATTAAAACTTACTTATTTCTACGGCTCAAGTCAACATGCCAATGCTTACTTCTGAGCAAAGATATAATGTGGATATACAGGGGGAGGACCTCTCTTTCTAAGACAAATATTTTAATAACCTTTTACACTTAGTGCACGAGAAGGAAGGCAGTAAAGGGAATTTTATATATCCTGGTAAAATTGTCTCACACTTGTTTAACGAAATAACGGACTAATGTAACATCAAAAATTGATCATGACAAATAATGTACACACCTATTTTGACAGTTTTGATTGGTCAGTTAAACAAGTTATTTGTTCTCATTTCTTTGATTTTTGTTGTATGATTGTGTTTTTCATTTTGTGATCAAAATAATTATACATAGTCACAGGCGTGTATGTTTTAAGGCATGTTGTCGCTGAGGCTAATTGTTACAAATCTCATTTATGAAGATAGACATTTTGCATTATTACTTAATCTTCTTTCCCAGAAGTGATGCTAATAAAGACTGATCAGGAACAAGAGCACCAGAGTGGGGACCCTAGTGCAAGGGACAAGGTCTGTCTTTCCTCTGGGATTCTGTTTCTTGAGAATCCCATTTTGCCTTTTGGGATGTCTGCCGATGCTGCTGAAGTGAAGGGCCGGGGGTGCCCCAAGCCCCCATGACTTCCTGGAGCTCTTGTCATTGCTTCTTCCCCTAGCCTTGGCTTTGTTTGATCAATCAGACAAGTGTAACCCAGGATTTCAGTATAAATTTAAAGGCAAAGAAACTACCTAGCCTCCTTTGTCTCCAACCCAATAAACGGCAAAATGTCAGGCAACAAAAAGAGAGCCCTTCACCTGATCAAATCCCTGTCCCGGTATTCCCCTGGCGAACTACACAGAGGAATCTGAGTAAAAGTACAAGCCTGCACATGTCACTTCCCTACCTAAAGCCATCCCATGGCTCCCCATTGTTCTTGGGACAAATTTTGAACTCCTTCACATATCTTTTACGAGGCCATTGACAATTTAGCCCTTGAAGATCTTTCCAATCTCATTATTCACTGTTTCCCTGGTCACACTCTATGCTCCACACAGGTAATACAGGTCTAATCTGCCATGCTCACCTTCTGGTCTACCTGCATGATGCTCCATTTGCCTAAGTGCTTTTGCCATTCTCTGCTGCTTTAGCTCCTTAGTACTAACTCCCAAGTGTCCCCTCCTGTAGGAAGCGTTCTCTATCCCCCCGGAATTAGGTTTTATGTCTTCCCAGCACAGCTCCATCTGATCCAGACATATAGCACTAATAACATTCAATGAGCAAGCCAAGAACACACAATGGGGCGAAGATAGTCTCTTTAACAAACGGTGTTGGGAAAACTGGAGAAACACATGCAGAGCAATGAAATTGGTCCATTCTCTCATACAAAATTTGACTCAAAATTGATCAAAGACTTAAACATAACACTTAAGACCATAAAAATCCTAGAAGAAAACACAGGAAAGAGACCCATCAATATGGGTCTATCTAATGATTTTCTTGGACATGATGCCAAAAGCACAAACAAAAGCAAAACTCAACAAATAGACTACATCAAACCTAAAAACTTCTGCACAGCAAAAGAAATAATCAACAAAATGAAATGGCATGCTACAGAATGGGAGAAACAAATACATTATTTGAATTGCCTCTACTTCCCTATTTCTCCATAGAGAATATTGGCTTCATGACCACAAAGAATTACAGTATATTATTCATTATTGTCACCCCCAACACCAATCCAGGCCTGGCAGCATGTGAAACCTAGAAAATTTTTACTGAAAAAATAAATAAACTACAAGAAAAAAAGTCCAATCTCTTCATCATGACTTCCCGACTCTCCATAATCTCCCCGATATTACCTAATCACCTTCATGCCATTACCCTACCTTCTCCTACATCTGTTCCTTCCCCATCATGAACTCATCTGTCTAATCGTATTTCCTCCCTAGGAAAGAAGTTAAGGCCCCTTTTTCTTCTTTCCCCCTCTCCTAAAAATGGGTTACACACGTAGGCATTGCATTCCATCTTGATCAGATTATAGTACAAAATGGTAGAAAAAGAACTGAAAGATTACACAAGTGTAAAGATGGATCTTCGGAAACTTTTTCCTTCTAAGACACTGGAAAGATAAGGCAGCATCCCAACCTATTATACCTCTGTGTTTCCACGCAGCTAGAAAGATAGGCCTGGAAGTATCTCCCTCACCCCAAACACCACCAGAGCACTGGAACAATTTTTTGGTCTCTTATATACTCTTGGCTCAGAAACCACATTGGAGTTGTAGGTAATCTTGAGTCCCGCCTCCCAGGGTCTAGCTCACTGGACAGTGAGGTTTAATGTGAAAACCTCAGCTTATCATCAAGGGTTAGCTTACCTTACTTCCTTTGTGTAAATTGCTCTCTTGGCGATCTCAAGGGTCAGAATAAAATATTTCTGTGTACTGAAAAAAAAAAAAAAAAACCATGTCTTTAGTTTTCTAAATTATTGCTGTTTTTTGTTTTCTTCTATTTTAAAGTACTTTTAAAATACTGCATGTATATGGTATAAAAAAACACACAAAAAAAAACACCTCAAAACTCTACAGTAACAAGTAAACGTCCCTCTTAGGTTCTAGCTCTTAGAAATTAGAAAGTGTCTGCTCATTACATTACCATTGTAATAATATCACCTCTGAATCTCAGAACTGAGCTGCTCTCACGGGGTATTCTGGTGGCAGATACCATGTGGGAAGACAGGTAGGTGGCCTAAGACAGATTATCAAAGGTAGAAATTGTCCATCTTTGATGGGGGAGGACTTTCACCTCTTTAACCCTGGAAATGGGGCATGAAGCTGACAGAGCACAGAGAGAACCAGGAGATGAGTATAAGGCAGATCCAGTTATCAGAATAAGAGAGTCTTGTAAATCACACCACAGAAGTAATTATCTTCAACTACATCCAAGACCACCCTTTGGTCTGATTGGCTGAATCAAGTAATCATGGTTTGGAGAGATTATCCACCTTCCAGGACTGCTGGGGAGAAAAAGGTAGAACAAGCTTGTCCAACCCATGGCCCATGGGCCACATCTGACCCAGGATGGCTTTGAAGGCGGGCCAACACAAATTCGTAAACTTTCTTAAAGCACTATAGGAATTTTTGCAATTGTTTTTCTTTTAGCTCATCAGCTATCGTCAGTGTGAGTGTATTTTATGTGTGGCCCAAGACAATTCTTCTTCCAATGTGACCCAGGGAAGCCAAAAGGTTGGACACCCTTGGGTAGAGCAAAACCAAAAGCAAATTTATCCCCTGACCAACACTGGAACTGTAGGCTGCTCATACCTGGGTAAACTAGAAACCTGCTGCCACTTGCCCTGCCCAGGCAACTCAGCAGACAGCAGCATCCTCGCGGCTGCTCAGGACACAGATCTACTGGGGAGCCTGCAGTTCAAGGTTATGGTATCTGCTGATGTGGCCTCTCCGGAAAGCTAGAACTCCATTTCAGCAGGATTATGAGGTTTAATTGATTAGTGCCACTAAAGTGTGTTCCATCAATGGTAGAGTTTGTCATCTTAGCTTCATTGAATTAAATGGATTTCCTCCCAAGGGAGGAATTTTCTTAAATGACAGCTTTAACCTAATACCCTCAGTGGTTAAAATCTTGACAGTTACAAGTTAATGGGTTTCTAACAAACTATTATTAATAAATTCTGAACATGTGCATAATTTGTTTTCGTTTCCATAGATAATCTTTGGTCAAGGATTGAATGGGATGAAACAGAAGCAACGCAAGCCTCTTCTTCAGATTTGGCTTCTGAGATACTATCAAGTGCCAAGTATTTTTAAAAACAATGAAATTTTCTTTGAAAATGCTATCATTTTGTGACTATAAGAGTTGACAGTACAGAATTAAAATTCTATCACTTGATAGCTACGTGAACTTGGGCAAATTATATCATTTCCATAGTCACAGGTTCCTTATTCATAAAATAGGAATAATAATAGTTGAGATCATTAAATAAGATAATTCAGGAATAAGACACAATTAAGACCTATTTGACAGATCAATCATTTCTACCAATTTTTTATTATTATTAAATGTTTTAAGAATTGGTTATCCTCCACTGAAATAATTATGCATGTGGGTATTTAACTTGTAAGATCAAACTTGAGCTTCAAAGCAAAAACAAAGACAAACATTTTTAATGGTTTTTAACTTATTTTCTCTTATCCCTTTGTGTCAAATCTAATTTACCTGACAGAAGACCTTCTAAAATGAAGTGATAATTATCCTGACAATTCTAATTATCCAATCTTTTTAAAAATCCTAAAATGCATATATTTTTCATTGTAATCTTTGAATTTTTTAAGGTTATTAATTAATTAAAGAATGGCTTGTTTGAAAAGACAGTTCTTTGTCTACAGTATTTGCAGCAAGAAAAGAGGCACATACCATTCTGCTGTTTTATTGATTGGAATACCTTGGGTAAAATTCGTTTCTTCCTGCTACGATAGTCTTAAAAACCACATACTCATATTCAACTTCAGTGTTTAGCCAGCATTCACTGCTGTTTTCCTATGTGCAAAGCCCTGAAAATACAATAATTAAGTCACTAAAAAGCAAGAGAAGAAGTGGCTGCATTTTTCTGTATAGCTTGTTTATACCAGAAGCTCATAGGTAGATGTTGAAAACAAATTGTACTACACAGAGAGCTTTCTTGATCTCCCTGTTAACTATCAAGTAAGGAGAGTGAATGTGTTTTGAGAACACACAACCCAAAACAAAATCTAAATTCGCATTTGAAGGTAGTAATGAAATACCTTTTGAAGGCATACAATGTGGGTCACATTTTTGTGTTTAACCCGTAAAGTGGTGTTAGGTTTTGCCTTTGACCACACCTAACTAAGACTGAGCCATCCTCTCTCACAAACACTAGTAGACACAGAACAATAGGCTCCTGGCAACAGGGTAAATTCAAAAGCTTTGATGGTAGAAAAGAACATTTCAGTTGTGTTTGTCCTTTGGGCCACTGAGCAAATTTATCTTTTTCTACAAATACTTAAATGAGGAAAGAAAAAAACCATAAACAGCACTTAGAACAGTAGAATTTGGTATTTAAAACTTTGACTATTGTAATGAAAATAAAATTTTAAATAGAATAAAATTAACAGTCATAATCAATCCCCAAACCTATTTTTTGTCAGTCAGTTATGCTTTGCTTTTCATAAAAAATCTTGTGACTTATGCTAAATTATTTAGCATATAAAGGCTGTCTGGAAAAAAATCCATCCATTGTCAATATAATGAGAACAGTTACATGGCTGCATATAAATAATCTGCATATAAATAACAATTTTATCTGAAGAAATAGGTGATATGATTAATAATGTTTTAGATGCTGATACATACATTTATCAGAATCATAATCTACATGTGCTGCTTCTAGCAGTAAGTTAATGAGTTATCCCGCCACCCACTAACACTCACTATTTGCAAGTAAAATTAGCTGGCCACAGTTTCATGGACTCTGGTAGAAGACATGAAACCCCTGGACCAGGGACAAAAGACGGCTTATTATTCAAAGCCATAACAATAGCCAGAGTATCAGTATTTGCACTGACACTCAGAGCCCCAATTCCCACAGAGTTGTATAGTAAGAAGGGAACCCCAAGCTTAAAGAACCCAAATCTTTTATTATCTAAGGAACAGTAAGAGTTCCCGCCCATGGCTCCAGATGGAGATCCTATTACATCTCTGTGATGCAAGGCTGTAAGCAATGCTACTCTTTTCTCTGGAGGGAGATAGTATCTCTGTCTTCCAAATCTTTCCTCTTTATACATGTCCTTGAAAAAAAGTTGACAATAAAGGGCAGTCAATGCCTTGTTTTGCAACACATGCAGAAATGAAAAGGACTCATGGAGAATTGTCTCTCAATGATTCTAATTAGTGATTTCTGGGGAAAGGGTTTGGAGGGAGAGAGGATCCTCTTCTGGTGGCTTCTCTGTTTCTGAGGGAGACAAGACCAAATTCCAACTGCGTAATTTGGTGAGAGTTTGGTTTAAGATGAGCTTTCCACAACCACTTGTAGCCTGGCAAGAACAAAATCTCATCTTTTTTTCTTCCTTCTTCCCCTGTCTCAAGCTCTTAGTTCCCTAACATATTCTTGAAGTATAGTTGCCATTCTGGTAAAGCTGGAGTCCATAACCACCACTTATGGAGTCCCTGGTGTGGGAAAATGTGTTTTATTAATGAATGCATTTAACAAATGACTTTCTGGACCATGCCTTGTATGAGATAGCATCGTTGCATTTAATGATCAAGTTTTTTAAATGTTATACTATTAGAAGAAGTTTACTTTTGCAACTATCTGTGAAAGATGGCACTATTTTCTGTGGCAGAAAAAATGTCAACCCAAGCCAAAAACCTGGATAAGAAGTTATACTTGCTTGGTCTCTAACAAGAGATTATAGTTAAGGGTGGATGAGCCAACATGTTCTCAGATTATCACATTCCTTCCCTAGAGAACTTTGATGGCCAAAAAGCAGAGGGTTTCATAAAACCCTTGAAAATGTGAAGTTTGTAATATGACAGTAAGAAAAAAAGAGAGAGAGAGAAATTATTTTCCTGTCACTGAAGATGAATCGTATCTTTGAGAACTTCTTTGAGTCTGCCCAGTTTACATTCAAATCTTCTTGGGACAGGGCTCTTGCTAGGCAGTAAGACATCACCATTTGTCATCAAAATGTTCTCTGGAACAGTACACCCTGAAATTTGGCTTTACTTTGCTTCGCTTCATCCCATTACACACAGTTATTTTCTTATCTGCATTCTCATTTAGAACTTATCAGATATCTTTATCATTTTATATCATTTTTACATGACTTTTTTAGAACTTCTTTTTTTCCTGGTTGAAAAATACTTAGTTACTTATATTTTTCCCATATGGAGAGTTTGAAAGCAGACTAACAAAGCCAAGTGTGATCTTACCAAGTTATAGTGAGAGGGGCAAATACTATTTCTGTGCTCTAGCAGATTGCTGACATTTTTTGTTTATCAAAGTGAGGTTTGGGGGGAGAGGGTAATTTTGCCATCTTCATCTGTCCCTTACTTTGGCTGTTTTCATAGGCTTTCTACTTTATATTGATCTGGGAGGGAAAATTGGTTTTGATAGTTCTCCATCTCCTGATTTACCTATCTTATTGTTGACTTTATGTCTTATTTTTCATATTCCTAGGGAATATTCTTAAATTATCACAAAATATCATTTTAAAATACCAAATTACTAAATTATTCTAGGAGCTGCTTTTGAATATTATAGGAAAATGCATATTGGTTAACACCCAAATCTCAAAAAATATAAATAAATCTTACCTCCTTCAACAGAACTGCTTCAGAAATTTCTACTGTGGTAGGAGTCTAATTAGGAAGCTACAGCAACAAAAATCCAGGTAAGGGATGATACTGATTTACGAAAAGATAGAAAGTAAAAATGGTGAGAGGTGGTTAGATTCTGAATATGTGCTTTAGTGTAGTCCCATATTATATATATATATATATATATATATATATATATATATATATATATATATATATATATAAATCAGAAGCAGAATTATTCTGTTCTTTTGAAGTTCCCTTTTAAGTATTAATTATACAACCTCAATTGGCTGTTCTAATACCTCAATATTTTTATCACATATGAGCAAACAAGGCAATTACAAGTTAAGATTTCTAATGGGGAAGCTGGGATGGCTCAGTGGGTTAAACTCTCACTTTGCAGCCCCGGGGACTGAGGATCGAATCGCGGTCCTGGCTCATGTAGACCCATATGCTGAACTGGGGAGTGCCCCCAGTTCGGTTCTCACCGGGGTGAGACCCCGGCTCATTTCCTGCCCTGTGCAGCCCCGCACCCACCTGTGGAATGAAACTATGTGGAAAAACCAATGATGTGCAACTATGGAGACTGTTCTGGGCCCTCCCCCTTCTCTCTGTCTCTGTATCTCTCTCTCTCTCTCTCTCTCTCTCTCTCTCTCTCTCTCTCTCTCTCTGTCAAAAACAATAAAAATAAATCTTTAAAAAAAAAGATTTCTAAGATTTAGGCTCTCCTTTTGCTGCTCTGAAAGTTCCATTCTAATGGTGGTTCTCAAAGTGTGGTCCCAGGAGAAGTAACATCGACACCTTGGAGGAATGGGAATGTTTGCTTCCCCACACCCCACCCATACCTACTGAATCTTAAGGTGTAGGGGTGAGGTCAGCAATGTGTGTTTGAATAAGCCTTCCATGTGAGTCTGATGCACCCTGAAGTTTGAGAGCATCTATTCTTTTTAAGGTCCTTGAGAACATGAAGGACATATTGTCATCTTTATACCACGCCCAGTTGTGTCCTATACTATGCCTGGCATATAATGGGCACTTCGTAAATATTCCTTGTATGAGTGAATTCATTGGTTAGCTGACCATGTTCAGGGTTAATTTAGCATTGTCTTCTCCTGACTTCTCTCTTCATATTTGTCATCCATAAAATTGAGGTCATATTGTGAAGAGGCATGAAATATGAACGAACATTGGGCTGTCACTGTTACCCGAGCACAGTACTCTTACGGTGTTACTTTTAAATTCTCTGTAATCAGTAGGGCTTTTCTTCCCCACTTAGGATGCTTAAAATAACTTGCATACCGAGCAGTAAGAACACAAAGAAACTGCAGGATATTGAACTGCAGAGCGCTGCATGGCACACGTATCGACACATCATCTTATCTCCCTCTGGAATGCAAAAGTGGAAGTCTGTCATCAAATAAGCATTTAGCAGTTTCTGACACACTGTACCCAAAATATAAAGCCAGGAGGATTAACCACAATACCTGAAATTGTAGGTATAAATTACACTCTAGAAAGAGAATTTGCCTGACTGGGAATTATATAAGGAATATAGTTGTGTGTGTGTTGTTGCTGTTGTTTTTTGTTTTTTTTCTTGGAGGAAAGAGTATCTTCAAGAAGCTATAAAAATCCTATATTTCTGTATTTCATGAAAGAATTATGGATAATGACAGAGTTGCTGAAATTCTGTAATCAGCCGGTCCTGAATTGGTGCCATTATAATTAATGTTTACTTGAAAATGCTTAGAGAGAAAATAGGAGATACATCTCCCATTTTGTAATGACCTGAGGTTATTCTCCTGGCTGTTCTTCAAGTATCCACTTTCCTTTATGAGGTTTGACGACCCCTCAACCTTCAAGAGAATGTTGTCTTTGGAGCATTTCCTTAAATAGAAGTCCTATTGCCATTTGATCGCCAGTTTGAAACATATTACATGCATTTATAATATTTGTTGCTAATTTTTTAAAAACACAAAATGATAAAAAAAATAACTGGGTGTAGTCATAGTCAAACAATTTAAACTACATTCCCAAAGTCCAAATTGATACAAATTAAATGGTGCTTTATGGGTTTAAAGTGCAGTGTTATAACAGAGTGAATTTTAGTCAAAATATCTCAATAAGAAAATCTAAAAGTTAAAGATAGTAAGCAAAATAATAAAAACAATTTAAATACCAGAGACATCTTCTCTTTAGTTTAATCTCATATTGATGTAAATATACCTAATTCCTTTCTGTTTCTGAGCTACTAATCAATACTTCTGCTCTCTTTATTAAATTTTTGGCCTATTTTAACTTAAAATAAAATTTTAAAGATTTATTTTATTGTTTGGGAGAAAGTGACAGAAAGAGAGAGAGGAGGAGGGAAGGCCCAGAGCAGTCTCCATAGTTGTACGTCATTAGTCGTGACATGTATTTTCATTCCACACAGGTGGATGCGGGCCATATGGGTGGGAACCGAACTGGGGGCCTCCAGCTTGAGAGGCAAGAACCTTCGCCGCCATCCTAGCAGTTACCATCTGAGCCACAGTTCATCATGGGGATGCATGGGCCAGGACCAGGAATTGAACCCCAGACCTTGCAATCGCAAGGCAAGCTATCCCAGCATCCCCAATAAATTTTTAAATATAATATTTTAGACTAAAATTGTTTCCATTCTCAAGTATTTCAATTCTTATAACCTGTGCATAGAGTTAAGAAACCTCCAAAAATATTGCACAACTTGAATGGGTGGCATGGCCCTTATTTACCAAAGGTGTTTACACTGAGACAATTAATAACGAACCGTATTTATGAGGACCCAGAGTACCAATGAGTAAATGTACATTTTCTACCACTCATTACAGAGTTTAGGAAGGGCAAGTAAAATTTGTCTCTAAACTAAGTTAAAAAAAAAAAAGATTAATAATCGTATAGGTTCATTCTATCCTTTGGTTCATAACCTTATTCTGAGCCAAATATTTTGAATTTGAATTTGGATCTATGTCATTATAAAGACAATTGTCATCGCTGCTATCCTGAAAGTCTGGAAGGAAGAGGAGGTTGCCAGGGCACAAATGCAACTGATTGGGTATGTAGGGCTCTGAGAAGCTTTACAACACCACTGAGCACACAAGGACTCACACAGGGGAGCAGACACAGAGGGTGCCGTGATGTATGGGTAAGAGCTCATTGGCTGTTGCCATGGTAGCAGCCAGTAATGGCGTATAAGGAACAGAAGTACATAAAAAGAGATGACTGTGCCACATATACTGAGGCAGAAACCTGTGAAATCCTCTCTTCCCATTGGCCATCACTATGGAGACAGCCTTTAAAAGCCCATAGGCGATGGAAATTAGATTCTGGTTTAAACACACACACTCATATACATACACACCTTAAAGAGGTGAGTATCAGCATAAAAGATATTTAAGGTCCCTTTCATAAGCTGTTTTTTCAGAACAATTACAAGCATAATAGCAAGGAAAATCCCCCTAGACACATATAAATATTAACATTATTTAATAAGGATCAATCGTATCTTTTTTCCTACTCTGGCATTCATTTCGAAAAGTTACCTGGCTTATCCAATTTTATATCCAAGTTGTCTGAGTATGCCAGATTCCAATACCACTGGATCCTATTAACAAGTTAACCTTGCAAGCAATGGATACAGCCCCCTGCTGTATAAATGTGTTTAAAGACCTTGAAACCCTGATGTTTGGCAAATAGATATATTTCAGGTTTTATCAGCTCTTTCTACCTTGGGTAAGTGTTTTTCAGTAATGCATTATTAACAAGGTTTCTCAGCACCTGATATGTAAAAAACACAAAGACAAAAAACAGTTGAGCTTTAACCTGCTGCTTACGAGGTATAAACAAAATTGGTATTTCTTAAATGAGCCTCTTCTGCTTCTTTTCACATAATCGCTTTCTCCAATGATCATCTCTTGAATCCTCTTTAATTTTTTATTTCCTCTAATCTCCTGGTATGTGTAGTAACTAAGCTACCTAAAGTTTAAGTGTATACTGGCTCCAAAATATATATAGAAATATTTGGTCTAAGGTAAAGGATGCATGTATACCATAGGAAAAATATAAAAATGATTCCCTTCAAGAATATGGAAATGAATCACCAATACTTACTAAGAAAGGTACCCAGCAAATTAAAAAAATTAAACAGCTTTAAATTAAAGGACTTTCTCTTCCTTTTGTAAGATAAATTTGTTAGGCAATAAAATGGGAAAATTAATGTGTTTAAACTTCCTTGACACTACATGTTGAGGCAGAATTGCCCCTGTGGCTGAATTCTGTAGGAGGTGAGAAATAGGAAGTGACTTAGAAGTGGGATCCTTGGGTTAGGACCCATGAAATGGGGCTTGAGAGAGCGGGAAGAGAGTCATAGATAGCAAAACTCCCTAATTTACTTCTGGCAATTTTAAAATGAGAAATTCTCCAACCAAGAGAGGCACATGCTTTTGTTGCAAAAGTCAAATTTTTAACAGAGGTATAAATTACTGCAGAATGTCTGAGTCACTGCTCTAGCTTGGTGAAAGGATTATACCTTCTGCCTGAGAAAAACAGCACTAGAGACAGAAAAGCAAAAATAAAAGCAGACTGCCTAAGGAAAAAGTCCAAGATGGTGGATTATATAAATGCTATGCCTATAACTAAGGATATAAAGAAGAGGCCACATCAAAACTAGTAGGAGGGGCAGAGATGTGAAAAAGGCTGACTCCAAACCCACAGGTAGTGGTTAAAAACTAGGAGAGACACCCTAGTGGTAGAAGTCTCCCAGGAAGAGGGAGGGGTCCCAGACCCAAACCAGGATCCCCAGCCCAGGGTCCTGTGCCTGGAAGAAGAATTGCAACAATACCTGTCAGTGAAAATTAGCAGGGACTCTGTCTGCCTGTCCTGGTAAGATGGAAGGTGGCTGGAAACCCAAACACTCCTTTAAAGGGCCCACACACAGACTCACTCCCTTGCAAACAGTCACCTGGTCTCCAGCAAAGGGGTAACAACTCTGGAGGTTTTAAGAGACATATTGGTAAAGACTGAGTTGTGTGTCTGTGAGGAGAAAACTGGAGAAACAGTCACCAATTTCCTGGTGTGGAGCTTGCCTCACTTGTGGCCTATAGGAGGGCACCATCTTTACTTGTGGAACCCTCCCCCAAAGGGCCAGATCCTGAGATCACACTCGTCTGATAAAATTCACATGTGTTCACCACCTTGGTGACATCCTGGGTCCTAGCCTCCCACAGCTAGTACTAAGTCATTCCTCTAGCTTGGTGGAAGAATTATACCTTCTGCCTGAGAAAAACAGTGCTAAAGACAGAAAAGCAGAGGGACATTCTGGACTATTGAGCAGTCAACCCCGCCCAAGGAGCTGTGGAAGCCTTTTACAGCAGCAGATGGCCTACAGCGGCCCAGCATGGTAGTGGGCAGGGACCCAAAACCTGTGCCTCAGCCTCTCTTGGACAGTTCTTGGGGATTTACGAACCTGCAGTGAGTGCTGGCTGGCTCAGGTATTCTCAGGGCATTTTGCCAACTGGCCAAGGATGGGCTCTGGTGCAAGACTGAATCTGTATTAACGTTGTAAAAACCACTGGTCATACCTCATGATTCTCTGGATCACTAATTTTACTAACTGAAACCATTTTCTTTCTTTCTTTCTTTTTTTTGATATATATATATATATATATATATATATCCTATATTAAATTTATTAACATTGGTTAATAACAATTACATTGTTTCCAAGTGTGCAATTCTATATTGCATTGTCTATGCATTGCATTATGTGCTCACTACCCAGAATCAGCTCTCTTTCCATCACCATATATTTGATGTCCCCTCCCTACCCCCCCACCTCCCACTCTCCCATCTACCTTCCCCTTTACTGCCCAGTAACCACTAAACTATTGACTGTGTCCATGAGTTCTTATGAGACTATTTTTTAGCTTAGGTTAGGTGAAATCTCTATAATTTGAAGGGAACATTTTGGAAGGAAATACATCTAAGAAATCCTATGTTCTGGTGGAGAATAGTCCTTACAAAGGTCTATTGCCTGGCTCTCAGGGATTCAGAGTCACTTCCTGGTCCCCACTTCTACCCAGGCTCCCTGGGTGTCACTCCTAAGACAACAGCCTGTACCTGGAGCTGTCACTTCAGGCCTGAAGATTGCTGCTCCCCATCGTAGGCTTATTTGGTGAAGACCGAAGGAGTTGTCTCTGCCCTCTTTTCATTTATGAACTAAATGTATGCTCTTTCTACTCATTATGTTTTCCCCTTGCTCATCATAAAAGCAAAACGGTTTAAAAAAAAAACAGGGATTAGTCAAAAAAACTAGAGTAAAGCTAATGGCCCAATTAGATTATGTTGTCAGACTTAAATCTTGAAATAATATGTCAAAAAGACTGAAAAATTGGTTAACCTATTGCCTTTTCCCCAAACTGTTCACAGAATTGCAATGTCATACCTATAAATCCTAAGCCTTTCAGACAAAGAGTTCAACCACACTAAAAATGTTATAAATAGCCACAATTCTTTTTCTCTTTTGTCCAATACGGTCGTTGCCTAAATAATATCCACATATCTAGTCTGTCTACTCTGCCTAAAGTAGAGATAACCTTTGCAAGATACTTTACCCTTTTAGCACTGAAGTGTGTGTGTGTGTGTGTGTGTGTGTGTGTGTAAAGGTAACTGAAAGCTATTAGAAATAATAAGAAATTTCATAAGTTCATGGGTTAAACAATTGACATTATAAATAAATAGCCTTCCAATAGTTAAGCAATAATCAGAGCAAAACTATCCTAGAAGAACATTACATTGGTTATCATATTGCAATATATAAATGTATCATATCAACACCTTGTACATCTTAAACTCATGCAATGTTATATGTCAATTATATCACAATTTTAAAAAAAGAACTAAAGTACTTTTTTTAAGTTAAAATTATATGTCAAATCAATGTGGAAAAACTTCTTTATGGTGAAAACTGAAATTATAGCTAGTAATGAAGTCAAACAATACATAGGGAAAAATACTTGTACAGTGTAAAAAAGTTTTCTTAATTTATAAAGAACTCATGTAAATCAATGAAAAAATGAGGATCATTTAGTGAGATAAAAAGAAATAAATCTGATTTTTTTTTTCTGGAAGAAAATAAGAAAATGGTGCCTCTAGAGATGTGACAAAAACAAACAAATTGGGATTGCAAGTGAAAATGTTTGGAAGGAGATGGGAAAGGGAGGTTTTCATCTTTCAGTTTATATCTTTCTCTACAGCATAGATTTTTCTAATCACATGCAAGTATTTATTTAACATGTCAACATATTATTACCTGAGTGATGAAATTTTAAGCCAATATTTGTTTTCATAATTATACTTACCTATATTCATAATTATACTTATCTTTATTGATAAGGAAACCCAAATTATTATTATTTTAACATTTTAAAGGAATTGGTCTTTACTGTCTGTGATCCACTCTAGAATACTGCAATGTAGATAATGAGATTTATGTTTCAGTCTAGCTTTATCTCAGGAGCACATGATTATCATGGCAAGTGTCCTAATCAGAAACGCATACTTCATGGGTGGCTAGATCCTTTGAATAACTTTAACCAAAGCCTATAATCCTGAGGCTGTTACACCAGCCTTTCAAGCATCTTTATCTCCGATCAACAACAGAGGCTTTATTCGATGTTAGAAGTGATTTTTCACTGGCAAAATGCATGGTGTTTAAGATGTACAAATTGACTGGAATTGTTGAATTGATTTTCCAACTTTTGAATGAATATCCTAGTATCTAGGCAGACCAATATCTTATACCTTTTAGAACAAAGCCCTGGTTTAGGATTATGAATAAATTATTTCGTTGCCCACTGGAAGATTTTGACTCTAACAAAAGGATTAGCTATATTTGACATTAAAACATAGTTACAGCCAACTGTATGAAAGTTTGTAAGCAAGGTTCTATCACAGCCCCTAAAATGATGCCATTTACAGAGCAGGTTATATGATTTTTTTGGTCAATAAACATTGTTATGCAATGTTCATATGTGTGGCAAATTTGGTCTTCCTTTCATTGTAATATATCACTTCATAGTGAAGTTATGGGAAGAAGACCTATAGCCATCACCTAACATTTACTGGAGGTCACTGCACATCTCTACCCCAAAACCTACTTGTTATGAATGATCAAACTACCTTAGGTCATTTTGCAATAAATTTATAATAAGAATGATAGGGATGGGAGCTCTGGAAAGGAGAAAGCGTGGAAACAATCTTAGCATGCTATCCTCCTTCCTAATTGTTATACCTAGTCTCCAGAAATATAGACATAGAATTTGAAATGTAAGATTTAATAATGGCCCTGATATGGGTCTTTATTTCTTTACTAAGCTTACGGAGTTGTCTGTTACCCACTTTCCTGTGTCATCCAAGATCACTATTATATTCCCAATTATCCACCGCAATCAGACTCTGTGCCAAGAATATTATCAACCTTTCTCTGAAGCGATGCTAAGTCTGCTTGCTGGCTTCTCAATTTGAAATGCCTAAAGTTTTGATTGTTCTGCTAAATGCCTGACAAAATCTTCTGACTGGGGGAAGCTGGGATGGCTCAGTGGGTTAAGCGCTCACTTTGCAGCTCCGGGGACCAAGGATCGAATCCCAGCCCCGGCCAGTGCGGACCCATGTGCTGAACTGGGGAGTGCCCCCAGTTCAGTTCTGTCTCTGTATCTCTCTCCTCTCTCTGTCAAAAAAATTTAAAAAAAAAAAAGAAAAAAAATGTTAAAAAAAAAAAATCTTCTGACTGCAAAAATTCTGAATTTTCTATCCAAACAGAACCCTTCATAATGTAAATATCTGTTTTCATTCTATCTGTCCATATTTAGGATTGTCATGCCACCTGCATTATCATAAATAATACAAAGTTGTACATTTGGACAAAGATTATTCTCTTACCCATTTTATTTTTTGAGCATTTGCCACTTTTGAATTTCTCGTACAAAAATTTGTCATCTAATTCTTTTTTTTTTTTATATCTTTTTTATATTTATAGAGAGTAATTATTTTATCTTCAGTGCATATTTATTTTTATTTTACTTTTGACAGATAGAGAGAGAGACAGAGACAGAGACAGCTAGAGAACCGAACTGTGGGAACTCCCCAGTTCAGCATGTGGGTCCGCCTGGGCCGGAGCCGGGATTCGATCCTCGGTCCTCGGGGC